>CAIGQZ010026012.1:4611-35973 GCA_903798205.1 Danio tinwini
AGCAGACGGTGTTCTAGACTGGTTTTTACCAGCAGACGGTGTTCTAGGCAAGTTTTTACCAGCAGACGGTGCTCTGGGATTGTTTTACCAGCAGGTGGTAAAAACTAAACTCAGAATCTATTCAAGAAAGAATCGCAATGCATTCAGAAAATTTCAGAATCTCAATTTGCAATAAATCACTTTATTGTCCCAGCCCTAGTTTCAAACAATGCAGATGCGATAATGTTCAGAAAATTCTCCCTCCACTTGATCAAAACCTGTTCTGTTGAACAAATTAATAGATATATTTTTTTAAAGTGCTGGAAACTGAACAGCTGATGGTCACCATTAACTTAATAGTAGAGAAAGAAATACAATGGGAGTCAATGGTCCTCAGTCATTCTGGAGATGAATACCTGCTTTAAAGGCACATCTCACCCAAAAACTGAAAATCTGTCCTCATTTACTCACACTTTACTCATTATAAACCTTTATGAGTTTCCTTCTTCTGTTGAACACAAAAGAAAATATTGTGAAGAAAGCCACAAACCTTTGCTTTTCCTACTCTAGAAGTCAATGGTTTTCAGCTTTCTCAAAATATCTTGTTTTGTGTTCAACAGAAGAAAGAAACTTCAGTTTTGGAAGCACTTGAGGGAGAGTAAATACTCAGTAATTTGACATTTTTGTGTGAACTGTCCCTTTAAGGAGTGAGTTCTGTATTAATATCAAGCTATTGTTGACTATTCGACGGTAAGATCTTGAGACTGAATATGGTGTAACAGCTGAAGAATGGGATGAGTGTGTGTGTAAAGCTGGAGCTGAAGGTGTGTATGTGTGTGTTATTGACCGCATCAGAGAAGCAGACGGTTCCTTGATCATAGTCCAGATCCACACGCACTTGCTCCAGCCGCTGCTTCACCCGGACCCCAAACACAGGCTGCTCGGAGACGCTGTACTCATCATAGCACACGCTCCAGACGTCAGCGCTGAAGAAATCCCAGCCCTTCCTCTGATTGAGCACTGTGGTGACCCCCAGGATCCAGTCTGAGCTCTCCCTGACCTCCACTACCCAGCTGAGAGTGCCCGAGCGGATGCCTTCTGAGGCCAGAACACAGGGGTGGTGGTCGAATCGCTCCGCATTATCAGGGAGAGCCCGTTTGCTCCAGCTCCAGCTCACACTGCTCAGGTCAGCAGACACCAGCAGATCTGAATGAGCCGTGTTCGGGTCCAGAACCACAGGAGCTGCAGAGAGCAAACAGCACATGCTCGCACTTACATTTATTCATTAGCAATCAGAATAAGACAAATATATATTTTAGGGCACAGCAAAGGGTTGAGAAAACTTTGCAGAACTAGAATTTGTCTTTGTAGTTGGGTGCAAACAAAACACAAAATACATACATTCATTTTCTTTTTGGCTTAGTGCCTTTATTAATCAGGTTGCCACAGCAGAATGAACCGCCAACTTATTCAGCATATGTTTTACGCAATGAATGCCCTTCCAGCCGCAACCCTATATTAGGAAACACCCCATACACCTCTGCATTCACACAGATACACTACACCCAATTTAGCTTATTCAACTGAGCTATACTGCATGTCTTTGGACTTGTGGGGGAAACCGGAGCACCCGGAGGAAAACCGCACAAATATGCAAACTCCACACACAAATGCCAACTGACCCAGCCGAGGCTCGAAGCAGCAACCTTCTTGGACAGCGCACAGTGCCCACTGCACCACCGTGACACCCAAAACGCATACACAGATATGAAATATTAACGAAGTATACATAAAGTGACTATTAATAACAATTTTATGTTTAAGTGTTATGTGTAAAGATTAGCAGACCCCTTATGAGTGAGCACCCAGACTGGGACCATGTTGTTGCCTGGTATGGCACAGCTGAGGCCCAACCTGGAGCCTGGCCTGGGGTTGGAGCTCATGCAAGTGCCTGGAGGCTGGGTTTTAATCCATAGAACCCGACCGGGCTCTTCATATGTGTGCATCCTCCTACAGGCCCACTTAAGGGGTCTGTGAATTGTAGAAAAGGCGGTGGTCGAAGGTCAGGACCACGACAAACCCAATCGTCAGGCGCAGAAACTGGCTCTTGGGACATGGAATGTCCTCACTAGGAGAAAAGGAGCCTGAGCTTGTGCAGAAGGTTGAACGGTACCGACTAGAGATAGTCGCTCTCACCTCCACACACAGTTTAGGCTCTGAAACTCAATGCCTTAAGAAGCTGTTGGTTAGGGTGTTGAAGTTTTCCACACTTTAGGGTCAGGGATAGGTCTCTCAGTGTAATTTGTGCCTACACACAAAACACCAGTGCAAAGTACTCAGACTTCTTGGAGTCCTTGGGAGGGGTGCTGGAAGGTGCTCAGACTGGGGACTCGATTGTTCAAATGGGGGATTTAATGACCACATAGGCAATGACAACAATACCTGGAGAAGCGCGATTGGGAGGAACGGCCTCCCTGATTTCAATTCGAGTGGTGTTATGTTGTTGGACTTTTGTGGTAGTCACAGTTAGTCCATAACCAACACCATGTTTAAGCGTAAGGTTGTCCATCAGTGCATATGGCACCACGACACCCTAGGCCAGAGGTCGATGATCGACTTTGTGTTGTATCATCTGATCTCTGCCTGTATGTCCTGGACACTTGAGTAAAGAGAGGGGCAGAGCTGGCAACTTATCTCCACCTGGTGGTGAGTTGGATTCGCTGGCATGGGTGGAGGCCAGACAGACCTGGCAGGCCCAAATGTATTGCAATCCCTCAAGGATTTCACAGGACTTTTTTTCTTATTTAATCTAGAGACATTGAGACCCAGTGGTTCATGTTTTCGGACTCCATTGTTGATGCAGCCATGAGGAGCTGTGGCTGTAAGGAATGTGATGCCTGTCATGGTGGCAATCCACAAACCCAGTGGAGGACATCGGAAGTAAGGGATGCCGTAAAGCTGAAGAAAGAGTCCTACCAGATGTCCAAGGCAGCTGATGGGTAAAAACAGGCCTAGCATGGTGCAGCCCGGGCGGTTGTGAAAGTAAAAACTTGAGCAATTTTTATGTTTATAAATGTTCTAACTATTTCTAAGCTATTTTCTAATAGTAAGCAGCATTGCTACAGTAATTAGTAGAGAAAATCTGTGCAATTTATTTACAGATGGAACAGCACCTCTGTATTTTGGTTTATGTCTCCCCCTGGTGGACATTAAAGGAAACGTCTGATGTTAGATTAAATAACCGCAATTATATGGCTATTTAATACCAGCTATAATAAGAGCTATCTGTATCAGAATAGACAATGTTGTGATTAAAGGAACTGCTGATCAGAACCAATGATGAACAATGTAAATAGATGTACGAGTACTCACTGTACTGGACGATGTTCTCCATCTTCCTCCAGACTCTGTGCATCAGGTTCCCCAGGTGTCGAGACTCATTAATCAGAGCTCCAGCAGGGATCTGTGGATCCGGTGGGGAAATCTGGACTCTAGAAGAAGAACATTCAGCATTTAGAAGAGCAGCCGCTTCAGCTTCACACTCACTCACACACACATCAGCAAGATCATTTACCTCTCCATCGACACTGGGAACTCCTGCAGAACAGACACAACACAGATCAATCAATAATCAATTGTTTATCAACCAATTGCTCATTAATCAATAAATCACTCATCAATCAATGAATTGCTTATTAATCAATCAATCAATCGCTCTTCAATATAGGTGCCCTACAAAAAATATCTAGGCATATCGAATAATAAGAGATCATTGAATGGAAATGTCTACACTATGAGCCTCAGACATCACTGTTTCCTCGTTAAGACCCCGATGGACAACAGGTCAATCAGAACACACAGCAGACTGTTACGCGACTCACAGGCCATACCATCAACATCTGCATGCATTTTAGGAGAGGAGGAGGAGTCATCAGCAGAACACAGGCTTATGTGTTGCACTGGGATCATTATTACGCATATCTCAGTATGCGTTTAATAAGCCACAACGTTTCCAAGTGAGACAACAATGATCATTTCCCTCCCTTAGTTATTTTTAAGCTTATATTTAACTTACAATGTATGAGAGACTTTTATTTTGAAAACGGGAGGCTCAGATTGTTTAGTATGTGTCTTCAGACCTGTAGAAAGCGTACGCTGCTGCTGCCGCTCAAGCTCTCCTCTGTGTCTCTGATGGCGTGTGAGAGATCTGAGATGTGTTTATTGATCTCCTCCAGCTTCTCCTTCATCATCTGCTGCTTCTGCTCCTCTTCCTCCCTCACAGCAGACACTGAAGCTTCTTCTTCATCACGGAGAAGCTGATGGAGCTTCTGGAACTGCAGTCTGATCTGACACTCCGTCTGCTCCGCCTGAGCCTGAAACCATATTATACATACAAGCACATGTTATATCAAATAAATGTATGCAGCATGTGTGTAAATGAACCCTTTTCATAATTAGATTTCATTAAACACGTATGAACATTTATATGTATTTGTGTGTGTTATATCATTCTCTCTTCTGGCTGCTGTTATCAGTCTCACACTATTGATTTCCTCTTTCTGGAAGTCTTGATAACACCATCTTGGAGTTGATCTCTTATTATTTCAGCAAATAGGATTGTAAATAATGATGTGTTGTACTCTTCCATTCGTTGCACTTTGAGTTTACCAACTATGACCACTTCTGCCGTGGAGAAAAAAGGTGTGATTATGTGTCTATATGTGTGAATATCATTCCTCACCCTAATGTGCTGGAGAGTTTTCTGGAGCTCTTCTTTAGTCTTCTCTCTGTGCTGCAGTTTCTCCTGTAAGCTCTTCAGTGCTGCACTCAGCTGATCCTGAAGGTCAAGAGGAAGGACAGCTTAAGGGGACAGTTCACCCAAAACTCAACATTCTGTCATTTACGTTTTACAAAACCTGACTTACTTTCTTAAGTTGAACACGGAAGATTGTCAAAATACTTTCTAAGTTTTCAATAAAGAAGTGGAGGTCTTCAAAGTGCTCAGGATGAAGCAGAAGCATTTATTGTTACAGCAGATACAGTGAGACAGCTGATCAGGGGTCTGGTGAGCGTGTTCCAGCACACAGTTTAAATACTCTTTCATTATGCTTAGACTGTCACATAAACTCATACTTGAGTACATTTGCTTCGCCACCAATAGAATCTCAGATATTTTAGGGACTTCATGCCCATGGCCAATTAAAGGTCTCATGAAGTGCTTTGAAATGTGCATTGTTTATATAATGTTTCTCAATCTCAAGTGAAACATGAAGAGAAGGCAAGGCATAGAGTAACTCCTCCCCTAATAAAAAACAGCCAATAGCATGTTGTTTTCTCACAGCTCTGCCAGTGAGAGCGGTTGAGCTCAAGCACAACAAAGGTCACACTTTATTTTGATGGTCCATTTGTTGAATTTAAGTTGACATTGTAAGTTGACATGTACTTGCAAAGTTTCTTATAGTCAGTTAAATGTCTGTTGAAGGAGCAGTGTCAGCAGACATTAAGCAGACAGTTTACTAATACTCAAATGGACCATCAAAATAAAGTGCTACCGCATCAAATGAAAAGCCAATGAGAAGAAGGGGGCGGGGCATGTCAGACACTAGAGAGTATTTGATTAGTCAGAAGTTTGAAACAAGTATGAGGCAACAGTAAAAAAAATCATTGATGCATTTCGGCAGGAGAGACAAACTGCAGACTTTGCATGTTGATACCATTTTTACATTTTCTAAATGCAAATTTTGTCACTGTTTTGGAGACACTAGCTAATAGCTAATAAAAACTAACAGACTGAAATTAATAAATAAAAGCTGTGATGTTAATTTAATGTTTGTCTTGAGGATGTGTGTGATTATATCTTTTGACCAGAGATTTAAAGAGCCCCTATAATACATTAAAAAGGGTCATATTTTGGTTGTAAGGGTCTCCAACAACAGGCTGATCTGCATGCAAGGTCAAAAAACACGTTCATGGTCTTATAATCTGCATTTATTTTCACCTAATTATCCCAGCGACTCCCATATGAAGCGTTCAGCGATTCATTTGTTCCCAAAACCCTCCTTAGTTCGAAGCTAATCTGCTGGTTGGACTGATGACAGCCTGTTGTGATTGGTTGACAGTGTTCAGCGCGAGACAGTAAAATGCCCAGCGTGGTTTATCAAGCCCCCGGGTCGCCAACATTGGTATAGGATCTGATCGCAGCGGACGCCCGAAACACGCTTCATAGTAAACTTACTAACACCACAGTAAACAGTAGCCGCTTCTCAACAGTGTTATTCAGACACCTCAGCGCTGAAAGCAGTGCAGTTCAACATCACAAACAGATTTAAATCCGTAAACAAAGCAGCACGCGTCGCGTCTTCAACGTGGCATTAGACGTGATATGGGAATATAGAGTTAACCTGATACAGTGCAAGCGGTTACAAGTAACAACACAATTAAATACATACTTTACAAGCTAGAGAGAACAAGGAGGCAGCTATTTACTTACACTTCTGAAATGTGTCATGGGCAGGTCTGATTTCATTAATTATCTTTCATTTTGGAGCTTTTTTCCCTTCTCAGCTGTAGAGCTGCGCATCGATGGAACTGCTCCTCAGAGTTTGGACTCTCAGTAGTGATTAGTAACCCACACTGACCTGAGCTAAACTAAACTGAACTTAAACACTGAAAACTGAACTGACACTGTTTACATTCACTATAAACTTTCATGTGAAGCTGCTTTGACACAATCTACATTGTATAAGCGCTACACAAATAAAGATGAATTGAATTGAATCATTTCTATTTGCAATCATTGCTGTTGCACCTCTTGCTGAAATGTTATGTTCTCAGGGCTTACCTGTACTCTGCTTTGTCCAGCAATCACCATCTTTGCAGGCTCCTATCTCCTTTCCAGTGCTGTGCACCAGCCCGAAGTCCAGCGTGCCTTTGTTTGACTTGTACCTAATAATTTGTCCTTATTTTGCACGTGTTACACGAAATGATGTGACCATCGTATCCTGTGACCCTAGTAGGCGCTGTTCTCACTGTTTGGCTTAAACCCGCTCCCACAGCATACATACTCTCACATGAATGCTGGAATGAACTGTTCAATAGAGGAATAAACTAATCCATGAGCTGTGTATTGAAAGTTCATTGTAAGCATGTAGATGTTGAGGTAAGCTCAGCGTCTTCATGACTCATGACTTCAGGATCTGTTTGTCTTTGCTGCTGTGTTAGTGGGCGAGGCTGCAGGTTTAATTTTGTGGGTCTGGCGTGCAACCATTACGCACTTGTACACAGCACCTTATAACCAGTATATTTATAGCATATCTGTACATACATTCAACATCCAGATCTTTTTGACTAACTGCATCTCTGTTTAATGTTTATTGCCTTTTCTTTTCTTGTATTTAATTTTGTGTTGTCACTCGTCACTTTATGTACACTGAAAGCTTCTGTTGCCAAAACAAATTCCTTGTGTGTGTGAAGCACACTTGGCAATAAAACTGATTCTGATTCTGATTTTGTATCAACGTGACGCCGAAACGGCTAAAGACTCGTTATCAAGACGATTCAGTTAAAGCACTATGAGTCGACTCTTTTATAGATGAATCAATAGTGTTAAACACTGTCCACTTTCAGATTGAAGCTTTAGCTGGATATTTCACTTCACTCAGAGCTGTGGTACACACTACATGAAGGTCATTTTCAATAACCCATAATAAGGGCTCTTTAATGCTTACTTTTATACAATTTTCATATGTGTGTGTGTGTGTGTGTGTGTGTGTGTGTGTGTGTGTGTGTGTGTGTGTGTGTGTGTGTGTGTGTGTGTGTGTGTGTGTGTGTGTGTGTGATTTTATCTTTGACCACATTACGGATTAATAAAGGGACTAAGCCGAAAAAAATGAATGAATGAATGATCCTGCTGTAATAATAAATTCTGTTTATTTTTGCATCAAGAATTTTCGTTAATAGTGCCAATCCTCCTAACCTTTAGACAAGGGGATGCTGTAACAGTTAATCCATTTATTTTGTTGACTAAGTTTCATATTCATAAGTGTACATTTTTCAACCAAAATACAGTTTTACAGTGTTTATAAAGTGTTGAGAGATTACTCCTGTACTATTCAACATAGGGCTAATTAGAACTGTCCAACTGTGCCCAATTTTCAAACTCTTTGATTAAAGTAGAAGTAGAGCTTGTCTATAACTAAAAAAATACAGTTGAAGTCAGAATTATTAGCCCCCCTGAATTATTTTTTCCCCCAATTTCTGTTTAACGGAGAGCAGATTTCTTCAACACATTTCTAATCATAATAGTTTTAATAACTCATCTCTAATAACTGATTTATTTTCTCTTTGTCATGATGACAGTAAATAATATTAGACTAGATATTCTTCAAGACACTTCTATACAGCTTAAAGTCACATTTTAAGTCTTAACTAGGTTAATTAGGGTAACTAGGCAGGTTAGGGTAATTAGGCAAGTTATTGTATAATGATGGTTTGTTCTGTACACTAATCGAAATCATAAATAGCTTAAAGGGGCTAATAATATTGAACTTAAAATTTGTAAAAAAAAATGTAAAACTGCTTTTATTCTAGCCGAAACAAAACAAATAAGACTTTCTCCAGAAGAAAAATTATTATCAGACATACTGTGAACATTTCCTGAATCTGTTAAACATCATTTGGGAAATATTTAAAAAAAATAAATAAATAAAATTAAAGGGGGGCGAATAATTCTGACTTCAACTGTGTATTATGTTCATTAATTATTTTTTGTTTTTAGTTAATATATGATATTTTACAAAGTAACAATATATATATTTTCTCCAAAGTAACAATACAGCACTAAAAAAAGTACAAGTGGACATTTTTTAAACCACTTAGCATGGGCGTTGCTAGGCTTATTTTAGGGGAGCTGTAGCCCCCCATATAATTCTACTCAGCCCCCTTAAAATCTTTGCGATTAGCTCATAAACCTTACACTAAATTACCGCCTCAGTCCTCTTTAAATTTGATATGAAAACAACGGCAGAATTTGGCTCCTCCCTGTATTTGTTTTCCATTTGATCAGCAAACCACAGCTGTGCAGAGCGAGAGAACAAGGTGTGTGTTTATTGAGAACTTATAATAATATCTGCTTATTTGCTATAAATACACTTGCATCACTTATACCAATGCCACAGAGGAGCAATCAGGTTTCCAATCTACTGTTTCCTCAGTGTTCACATCCTCCAGTGAAAATGTAACTCTTAATGAACAATTAGCTATTTTTTAACTAGTCTATATCATACAGTCATGCACAGAAAATTTTAAACACAGTGACCGAACCACTTAGTGAATCATTTTAACTATCAGAGTCATTGACAGAGATAGAATAGAAACATCAGAACTCAAATTGCTATGCCTGTCTATACAACAGAGTGCTAGTTTAGCATACAACCTTACTATATTAGTCATTTTTAAACATATTACTAATAAATTTTTACTTATATAAATGTAATATTAGGCTTAATATATTATATATATATAATTGAATTAATTAATTAATAATTTTTTATTTTATTTTTTTTACCTCATAAGGAGCTGAGCCCCCCTAAAATGAATATCCTAAAATCGCCCCTGCCACTGAGTAAACTATAACTCCTTAGAAAAAATACTCAATTACAGTCATTTAAGTTCAGACTACATATATGTCATCTCGTATTCTGATAACGGGATATATCACGATATAATACTGTAAATTCAATCGCTTAATAGTTTTTAAACGTCATACTTTCAAGACTATTTCAGCTTTCTCACAATGTTCTCATTCATATTTCTGTCTCCAGCCTGTAATGTTGCGCAAATATACAAAAGTATTACCATAAACAATCTATTTTCAGACACCACAGTTTTGTCCATATAAGTGAATACTTTAAAAACCACCCTGAGAGAATTAAAAATGTGTTGATGCCACACAGAATGGGCAGGGGGTGTAGATGATTTCCAGTTTAATTGAATTAAACATCTTGCCGGGAATGTTACAAAAGCTACGTCATTAGCTTTATATTTGGGAATGTTAGGAGATAGAGAAAGATGACCAAATAATAGCCTAAAGTAGAAGAACAGAGCTAGATAAGTCAGAGATTTAATATGTATATTGAGAGCTTCAGATAATGTTTTAAAGATCTTTGATCAATAATTGTTTAAAGATGGACAATGCCAGAATATATGGCCAGTAGATTGAGGAAAAGTTTATTTTATATTCACACATTCGACTTGTGACACGCTTCCTATATTGCTTACCATGGTGCTTTAAATATTGGGTCTGAATCACATTTAGTTAAGACTTGAAAACAACATCATTACTATTTATCTGAGTGTGAACACTGATGTGCTTTGATAGTCACTGGCTGCATATATGATTTCCCTATTTAGAATTAGCACAGAAAACTTTCTGAAATTAAATTATTGAGCAGAAAGTCAGACTGTAATGTAATGGTTTACTACTTCAGCACAGTAACTTCAGCACTTTTACCTTACGGGCTGCAGCAGCTTCAGCGACGGGTCTGACTGTGTGTTGGTCGTGCTGCTGAGAAGTGAAACACACCACACACACAGGCTGGTTATCCTGCAGACAGAAGAGTTTGAGCTTCTCTCGGTGTAAACTGCACATGTCCTCTGGTCTGCTGTGTTTCCTCTGCTTCTCAAACTCCTCGCACAGGTTCTTCAGCGCCAGGTTCACCACCGGCTGAACATGTCTGGAAGATCTCCTGCACACCGGACACTCCCGAGCCCTCCTGCCGCTCCAGAACTGACGGACACACTGCTGACAGAAGCTGTGACCGCACGGTAAGATAACGGGGACACGGAAGACTTCATGACACACCGGGCAGATGTAGTCGTATTCCGCTTGGGAAGACATTTAAACCGCGGTTTCACTTTCACTTTAATGACGCCTCTCTCTCTCTCTCTCTCTCTCTCTCTCTCTCTCTCAATCTCTCTCTCTCTCTCTCTCTCTCTCAGTTCTGAACAAACTCGAGAATCAAAAAGACTCAACAATACTTCTCTAAAGCGCTTTTCTTCATCCTGACGCTGGTTTGTGTTTGTTTTTGTTTATCAGAGAGAGAAATATTAGCGTCTCTTCCTGCTGAAGGTTTGCAAGTGGGCGGAGCTTCCGATCACGTGTTCAACAGGTCACGTGGAAAATCACGATTTCGGCAAGCTGTCAAAACACTTTAAAAATTGACTTTAAAATGAGCAATGATAGCGAACACATTCGGTCAAAGCATGTAAATTATTAATTATATTCTTTAAATAAGACTCAATTAAGGCACTTCAGCTCTTTTTTTTCATAGTAGATTTATTTTATTATTTTATTTTATTTATTTTATTTATTAACACAAGTAACAGGGAATAATACATGAACGAAAAAACTACTAATAATCAAAGAAAACAAAACAAGAAAATATACATGTATATCAAAATAAATAAAACAAACATCTCAAACTATACTTAGATTATTCAAAAATGTTACATAGGTGTACCAAAAGGGATCTGATAACTTAAAGGTAATGACTATTATGATAATATTATTTTTTCCAGCAGTTCAGTTGTTTTAGCAGCTTTCTTATTTTGCAATAGGCAGACAGATTCATAATAAAGTTTTAAGCCAATACAAAATGTTCTAAAATTAGGCAAACACTGAATAACTCTACATTTGTGAAGACGGAAAAGGCCACAAAGAGTTAATTTTTTAAACATATTGTCCATTTCCTTACAATCTGACTCCCAACTCAAAATCAATAAATTAATTGTCTTAAAGTCAAAAAGTTTCTTGTAAGCTGAGAGGACAAGCCAAGAAGTTTCTGTCCAAAGTTTTCAACAAAATTGCATTTTAAAAATAAATGCGCTATTGTTTTCAGATTATAATTACAGAATGTGCATTGAGGAGAATTGTTTATACTAAATTTAGACAAGATTTATTTTATTAATGCTCCTCAAAGAACAGAAAACAGAACAACACAAGACTGCCAGGGAGTACAGGAAAAAATATAAATAAAACAAAAATAAAGTATAAAAAATAAATATACATAATTAAAGACACTAAGGGTCTTGTGCAGGCACGTGCAGGGGTGGGGGCTTTGGGTGCTTGAGCCCCTGCCCTTTTTTTCTCCTGGAGAGAAAGTGCCCTTATTTTCCTGGGGATAATTATTATTTTTTAAATACTACTAATAATATAATATATGTATGTTAATGCGTGTTCTACTTAAGGGCCGCTTTCCCTGTCAAACAATAAAAATACAAAATTTTAAAATATATCTTGGTTTTAGTCTAGCCGCTCAAAGCGAGCCTCGGACCGACGATTTAGAAAGAAAAGCCTACTTAAAAAAAAGAAAAAAAAAAGCTTACTTAAGCATATTTATCCAAAAGTTCAAAAGCAAATAGGCTGTTTTGTCTTGCTAACATCTGATTAACAACCATGTAATAAGTTAGCTAAAGTTTATCCAGGGCACTATCATAGGCATACAGGCTAATGTAATGGAGAAACGACAGCTGGATAGTGAACTGTTGCCCTCTTGTTTTTGCAGTCATTTATTCAGAATATATAATGTCAATTGAAGCTATAGAACATGTACATAAAGGCTAGCTATGGAAGTCAGTGGCTATCAGTGTGTCCAACATTCTTCAACATATTTTATTTTGTTGAACAGAAAAAAAATCTCAAACAAAAATAATAGATTGAACAGGGACAGTTCACCCAAAATGTAAATGTGCTCACCCTCAAGTGGTTCCATTTCTTTGTTTCTTTATTTTGTTGAACACAAACGAATAAAAGATTGAAAAAATATATTTTAAAGAAAGCTATAAACTTAAAATCATTGACTTCCAGAGTAGGAAAAACAAACACCATGAATGTCGATGGTTACAGGTTTCCTGCTTTCTTCAAAATATTCCTTTGTGTGATCAACAGAAGAAAAAAAGTCAAATGGGTTTGGAAGAAGTAAAAGGCGAGTAGATGATGACAGAATTTTCAGTTTTGAATGAACTATCCCTTTAAGGGTGAGTATATGGTGAATTTAGGGTGAAATCTCCTTAATAATCTCATTATAATACATTTTATTTATTAAAGTGCAATACAGTAATTACTATTATTTAATAAAAAGTGCCCTTTTTCCATTTGAGCCCCTGCCCCCTAAAAGGTCTCTGCACGTCCCTGGTCTTGTGGATTAGAATCTTTAAGGATTTTTTTAAACAGCTTTATACATAGTACTGTCCTTAATTGGGTTTATTTATAATGTTCCAAAGCTTTATGTATAGCAGGAAAGGAGGATCATGGTTATTAAATATGCATGAATTAATTTTATAGCAGAACTTTTATTTATTTATTTTATTTTTTTGCTGAAACCAGGAACATAAATAACAGTACATGAAACATACATTATAGTATCAACAACAAGTGACACTAACAAAAAGTACAGTACAGCATGAAGCAATGGAGGGAAAAATCATAACATTATATAAAGAGATGAGAGAAAGGGAAGAACAAAAAAGCATTATACTTATACGAAGACCTTAAAGCAGAGCATATTTAGACAGTTTTTAAAGCTTTCTTATTAGACGATCCTGAAATCAACTTTATGTAATTCTCCATCTTTAATGAAGACCACAAAGGCAGGTTTACTGTTTGAGAATTTGCTTTTGTGAATGTAAAATTTACTTAGATTTACATTTTTTTGAGGGGTCTGAGATAAAATACCCAAATAAAATAATGATCAGTTGTATAGAAAATTCTGGTAAATTCTTCACCTTAACCAAAAAAAATCTACATTATTCCAAAACTCCTGAATGTAATGATATGACCAAAATAAATGTATCACAGATTCGTCAGCATTTACACAAAAAGAACAACTCAAGTCAGTGTCAACTCGGCACTTCAGCTCTCTTGTTGTGATCTAATCTCTGTCCCCATTATTTCTCTGAGCATTTGTGTGAGATTCCCTTTAACAGTCAAATCTGTTGTTTGCTGTGTTTGTGCCTTTATTTAGCAGCCAAAAAGCCGGTTTATTTGTCTTATGTCTATTATTTTTTAGTTTTTTTATATTGTTGTTTTTATGGTTGTCATTCAGAAGCTGAGCTGCTGTGTGTTTAATTTAATTCCCTAATTGGGGATAATCAAATACAAAAGCTGAGCCCTTTACTGCATCTGACTTTAGCATATTTAGTTTTAAGTAGTGCTGGGCAAAAATGTATTGTGATTAATCACATACAAAATAAAAGTGTTTAGACATAATATATGTGTGTGTGCTGTGTATATTTAGTATGCATATATAAATACCAGTGGTGTAAAGTAACAAATTACAAACACTCAGACGACTGTAACTGAGTAGTTTCTCTCAGGAATTGTAATTTATGAAGTAGTTTTATAAATGTGTACTTCTACTTTTCCTTGAGTACAGGTTTAGTGCTGTATCTGTACTTTTACTCCACTATTGTCCTTACTCACCGTTGTGTTGAACCAGACCATGCAGTTTTTTTTCTCAATAGAACAAGAAATAAGGACTTTTAAAGCATATATGCTGCGTTTGAACACCTAAAATGGCTTTTTAGACTTTTTTTTGTAGCTTCAGATCATAAAAGGCTCAGAAAATATGCAGCAGGATATTTAACCACAAGACATTAACAACATTTAAAAAGTAACCATTAAAAAAAACAGACTACATTATTTAAATGGTCATTAATTTACAGCACTTCATTTTTTGTATGTGTACTGAAGTCAAAAATCTAAAAAGGATGTGGATATTCTGTAAAAGAATGTTCATTTGCTCTAAGATGAAATATTTTATAATGGATTTCTCACCATTGTGATTATCCAGATCCACGTGGTTAAAACAAAAATAAAAATAAAATAACAAACAAAAACACAAAATAAGCCACTCTGAAGCATTTCTGCTGTTTTTGAACATCTAAAATGGCTTTTTGGACAAATTTTTGTGGCTTCAGATCATAAAAAAATCTTTTAAAATATGCAACAGGCCACTGAATCACAACACTTAAAATTTGACCATAAAAAACACACTACATTATTTAAAGTGTCTTATATTTACAGTACTTCATTTATTTGTATAGGTACTGAAGTCGAAATCGAAAAAGGATGAGAATTTTCTGTAAAAGAATGTTCATTTGCTTTAAAATGAAAGCTTTTATAATGGAGTACTCGCCATTGTGATGATCCAGACCCACGTGATGTTTATTTCATCTACAAAATAACACAAAATAAGCAATTCTGAAGCATTTCTACTGTTTTTGAACATCTAAAATGGCTCTTTGGACATTTTTTTGTAGCTTCAGATCACAAAAAGTTAAAGAAAATATGCAACAGGCCACTTTAAAAATAGACAAAATTTGAACAACTTTTAAAACTAACCCATTAAAAAAACCCTTTAAGACTTTAGACAGCATTATCTAAATGGTCTTTTATTTACAGCACTTCATTTTTCTGTGTTTGTACTTAAGTCAAAAATCTAAAAACAATGTGAATTTTCCTTTGCTTTTAAATGTTCGTTTGCTAAAACATGAAAGATTGTATAATGAATTACTCACCATTGTATTGATCCACACCCACGTGATGTTTCGAAAGAACACAAAATAAGCAATATTGAAGTATTTCTGCTGTTTTTAAACACCTAAAAAAATTATTGTCTATGGGAATTAGAAAAATCTGTCCTGTGATTCCTGTCCTATCAGATCGCACACATAGAAGGTAAAGCGCAACATATTGAACTACCTCAAGACATGGTCAATTTATAATTGCAGCAAACTGTTTGGAAGCATTAAAAGTGTCCAAGAAGATGTCCAAAATTGTCACACGCATTGACCCAGAGACTGTTTAGATGCAGGTCACTGATGAGAAGATGATGGATGTTTACTGTATGATGACTGAAATGGCACAGGACGTCAACATGCCATCAGATTGACATTGTATCCCAACCTTATGGGGACGTTGCATTTTGTTTGGAAATGAAAATCAGGTTGACAACAGAACCCAACGTCAGGCTGTCAGCACTGTCCAACCTAAAATCAACCAAATATCAATGTCTAATGATGTTACAGCTTGTCGTTGAGTAGACGTTACCAGTATGACGTCTATCAAACGTTGGATTTTGGTTGTCATACCTGACGAATAAATGTCAGTATTTGCCGTCATATATGACATTGGTTTAAGATGTTGGGTCGATGTTGGATTTTGGTCACTTTCTAACACAACCTAAAATCAACCAAATATCGACATCATTTGATGTTGTTATTGAACGTCAAAATAACGTTGTCCTTAGACACTGGCTAGACCTTGAATTTTGGTCACTTGACATCACAATCTAAATCTAACCTAATATTAACGTCTTATGATGTTGTGTGCCTGCTGGATAATAACTAAACGCACTACAGAATGTTACGTTTACACACATCCACAAATTACACATAGCATAATACTCACTACTCCAATAGTATCTGGATGCAGCCTTTTATCATGCAAGCTGAGATTGCATTGCTCTGAAATGTTGTGTTTGACACAATGCACTCAGTGGAGCTAGTGACATCACTGTGAGGGGTAGGGTGAAGCGCATTCGATGCACCGAGTCTGCAGCCAGACCCCTCTCCACTACTCTTTACTCTTGAGTACTTTTGAAAGGTCTACTGTTTACTCATACTTTGAGTAACATTTACTCTACTTGTTTTACATTTTTAGGCAAGTAATGGTACTTTTACCTTAGTATGATTTTTCAGTTTCCCAGAGATGGGTTGCGGCTGGAAGGGCATCCGCTGCGTAAAATCGTGCTGGATAAGTTGGCGGTTCATTCCACTATGGCAACCCTAGATTAACAAAGGGACTAAGCCGACAAGAAAATGAATGAATGAATAAATGATTTTTCAGTACTCTTTCCACCACTGATAAAAACACATGTGCATGCATTCATTTGAGGAAAAAAAATGATATACAAAATCTATATGTCACAAATAATTCATTCATTTATTTTCTTTTCGGCTTAGTTCTTCTACTAATCAGGGGTTGTCACCGCGGAATGAACCGCCAACTTATCCAGCATAGGTTTTTTACGCAGCAGATGCACTTCCAGCTGCAACCCATCTCTGAGAAATATCCATACACACTCATTCACACACACACTCATACACTATGGACAATTTAGCCTACCCAATTCACCTGTACCCGCATGTCTTTGGACTTGTGGGGGAAACCGGAGCACCAGAGGTAACTCACGCCAACATGGGAAGAACATGCAAACTCCACACAGAAAGGCCAACTGACCCAACCAAGGCTTGCACCAGCTGTGAAGTGATCGTGCTACCCACTGCGCCACCGTGCAGCGATACAAATAATATAAACACATTTAAATTTCTTGGTAACACAATAGTTTTGAATAGTTGTTTTTATGTCTGTATCACATTTAGATAGCAAATATAAATCATGCAGACAAATATAGTATGTCAAAACAAACTCTAGAGGCCCCTAGAGCACTTTACAAATAAACTCAAATTGAACTGAGTTGAATGGAACAGCCCCCTTATTAAAATCAGCATGGAGAAACTGCTAAACACCGCAAGCTTCAGCTTATCACAACATTTAAGCAAGGATTGATGAAAAGAAGAAGGAGAGATCGCCAGCAGCTAGCTCTCTGCAGCTCTCACATGGTCAGCCACTGAAGCCAAGCAGGGCTGTGTTTAAGCCTGGTTAGTAGCTGGATAGGAGACCACTTGGAAACACTAGGATGGTGCTGGAAGTGGTGTTAGTGAGGCCAGCAGGGGGCACTCCCAATATAGGACCAATAATAGTCTGTTCCCAATATAGTGAGGGGGTCTCTATACTGTCAGAGTGCCATCTTTCAGATGAGACAATAAACTGAGGTCTTGACTTTTTGTCTTCTGTTGTCTTGACATTTTAAAAAATTCCCAGGATGTCCTTCAAAAAGAGAAGGGGTGTGCTTCTAGTATCCTGACCAAATTTGCACACTGGCCTTTGTTGATCATGGCTTCACCAAATCATAACTGACTTCATAACTCTGTCTCCTCTCCACCAATCAGCTGGTGAGTGGTCTCACACAGAATCGCTGCCGTCACATCATCTAGGTGGTGGCTGAGGAGATTTTCCCCAAATCTCTAATTATTATTATTATTATTATTATTATTATTATTATTATTATTATTATTATTATTATTATTATTATTATTATTGTTGTTATTATTTTACAGAGCAGGACTAATAGTGTGTTCTGTTAGATTGTAGACCTTCACACAGATGGTGCCATAACCCTATTTGCACACACCACAATACGCTCTCTGGGCATTTATTGCACCCTCGTTGTTGTGTGATCACAGAGTGTGATTCTAGAGTAAGATCTTAGCTCCATTAGTCATGTCAAAACAATTATATCCGCAAATTTCCTCTTGGAAACATTGTGAGACTTAGGCCCAATCCCAATTCTACCCCTTAGCCTTACCCCTACCCCTTGTTTTGCACGTTCACGTCAAGGGGTAGTGGTGTCCCAATTCACTTTAGCTTAAAGGCATAGGGCTAACAGCAAGGAGTATACACCCCTTCGAACGAAGATTTTTCAGGACCACACTTAAAACAGATGGGTAAAGAAAATTTCCCAGAATACACCTGCCACAACGGCAGTTATGCTGAACCCGGAAGTAAGGAGATCCACAAATTAGTATTTTTTGTCATTATTACAAATTTTCACGACAAACAAACACATGTTTTAATATATTCATAACCACGTTCGTGTTTTACCGTCATGCTTAAAAAAAAAAAAAAACTAAATTTGGCGATCTATAATTTCTAATCATAACTCCTGTACTGCAGTCCCACAGCATTCTTACACTCCAACACCCTGTCAGAGGAGTCTAGTGACTGAAAATAAGCTTTTACAGTGTCTGCTATAATGTTAATGTTGTTTTGGTGTGTTTACACAGATGAATATGGCCCCCACAGTACAGTTATGATCTTATTGCCACATTAGATGGTTATGATAACATAATATATGCCTGCAGTGATTTCCTGAAGATAAACACCAAAAATAACACAACTGGAATAACTACAGCAGTCACCATCATCTGATCTCATATGAAGCAAGAGATCGTGATGACATATGATGACGTGTGCAGGTGCTGTAGTGCTGTCCCAGTTCTTAGGGGTAAATTTTAAAGCCCTTCCCCTTCACACTCTGTTGTAAGGGCCAAGAGGAAGGGGAAGGAGTACAAAAATAGAATTGGGATTGGGCCTTAGAGTAACTTGTTTATACTTTAATGAGCACCAGGGTGGACTGTAATGGTCCTCTGTAATGATTGGATGATTAGACTGTAATGGCCTTTCCAAAAACATCATTAATACATCTATAGCTCATCAAGAGGCAGAAAAGACTGGCTTTTACACAAGCTTATGGTTACATGCAGGATAGATTTTAAAGTATTATTGTTTAAAAATCAGTAGCTTGCTCTCCTTGTCTAAACACCTTCCTGGACGCTTCTACAGCAGTAGACTAGTTAGTCCATAATTTGCTAGCTCATGTGTGTTTAACTGGAGTTGAAGCCAAGGACAGGACAGTGGCATTTCAAGCCTAAGATTGGACACCTTAGTACAGTGCTGATATGCTCACTGTACGTATATATAGTGAATCCGTATTGATAGCACTTCACTTTTTCCACATTTGTTTATGTTACAGCCTTATTTCAAAATGGATAAAATTTATTTATTACCTCAAAATTCTACACACAATCCCCCATAATGACAATGTGAGAAAATAGGTTTTGAAATTGTTGCAAATTTTTAAACAATAAAAAAGCTGTAAAATCACATCAGTATTCTCAGCCTTTGCTCAACACTTTGTTGATGCACCTTTGGCAGCGATTACAGCCTAAAGTCTTTGTGAATATGATGCCACAAGCTCGGCACACCTGTTATTGGGAATTTTTGCCCGTTCCTCTTTGCAATACCTCTCAAGCTCTATCAGGTTGGATGGGAAGCGACGGTGTACAGGCATTTTCAGATCTCTCCAGAGATGTTCAATAGGATGTAGGTCTGGGCTCTGGCTGGGCCACTCAAGGACATTCACAGAGTTGTTGTGAAGCCACTCCATTGATATTTTGGCGGTGTGCTTTGGGTCATTGTCCTGCTGGAAGATGAAGCGTCGCCCCAGTCTGAGGTCAAGAGCACTCTGAATCAGGTCTTCATTCAGGATGTCTCTGTACATTGCTGCATTCATCTTTCCCTCTATCCTGACTAGTCTTCCAGTTCCTGCTGCTGAAAAACATCCCCACAGCATGATGCTGCCACCACCATGCTTCACTGTAGTGATGTTATTAGCCTGGTGATGAGCGCTGCCTGCTTTTCTCCAAACGTAACGCCTGGCGTTCACTCCAAAGAGGTCAATTTGAGTCTCATCAGACCAGAGAGTTTTGTTTCTGATGGTCTGAGAGTCCTTCAGATGCCTTTTAGCAGATTCCAGGCGGGGAGTGTCTTCTGTCTGGCCATTCTACAATATAGGCCTGATTGGTGGATTGCTGCACAGATGGTTGTCCTTCTGTAAGGTTCTCCTCTCTCCACAGAAGAACCCTGGAGCTCAGACAGAGTGACCATCGGGTTATTGATCACCTCCCTGAGTAAGACTCTTCTCCCCCGATCACTCAGCTTAGATGACCGGCCAGCTCTAGGAAGAGTCCTGGTGGTTCTCCATCTTCTACTTACGGATGATGGAGGCCGCTATGCTCATTGGTACTTTCAGAGCAGCAGAAATGTTAACCTTCCCCAGCCCGGAGGTCTACAGACGATTCCTTTGTCTTCATGCTTGGTTTGTGCTTTGACATGCACTGTCAACCCTGGGCCCTTATATAGACAGGTGTATGCCTTTTCAGATCATGTCCAATCAGCTGAATTGACCACAGGTGAACTCCAATGAAGCTGCTGAAACATCTCAAGAATGATCAGTGGAAGCAGAATGAACCTGAGCTCAATTTAGAGCTTCACGCCAAAGGCTGTCAATACGTCTGTACATGTGATTTATCAGCTTTTTATTTTTAATAAATTTGCAACAATTTCTAAAACTCATCTCCACATTGACATTATGGGGGATTGTGTGTAGAATGTTGAGGAAATAAATCAATTTAATCCATTTTGGAATAAGGCTGTAACAAAAAAATGTGGAAAAAGCGCTATCAATACTTTCCAGATGCACTGTAAACCAAACAGAGCAGCACTTTGAATTGCCTTTGTGCATTAAATGTTCCATATAGATAAACAGGTCTTGTCTGAATCAGTACGTTAACTGCAGATATGATCTCATTCTGATGCTCTTAGCTATCATATCAATTTTTTTGCCACACTAATTTCATCCACATTCAGCCATGGTCAGTCATCTATAGCCCAATTTAGACTGATGAAGTGAATCATTGAGGCTCAGTTCCTCTTTCTGGAGATTTGCTTTACACAGCCAAATATCTGAGGGCTGTTTAGTGCTGAATAAGCCTTTGTTTTGCACTTAATCCTACACTTAATTTAACTTTAATTTGTACTTGTACATGTGTGATGACAATAAAGTTGAATCTAATCTAAAAAAAAAAAAAAAAAAAATTTAATATACAATATCGACAATGTTTCCCTTTTGTGTGAAACCAAAACACACTGTTTTCAGGAAATGTAAATGAGATGCTGCTGCTGTACAGGTCATTTCTCAGTTACAGCAGCTCCATCAAATCAAACATCTACATATGTGTTCAAGACTTCTCAAAATAAACTCCAGACGTAAAGTTTTCTGAGAACACAGAAAGAGGATGGACAAACAGCTAGACTTCTATGAGCCCTAAGTAGGGCACTGAGAAGGGACTGCTGTCATTGCTTTAATAAACATCCTTCATTTTCTGTTTTACAGCAGTTTTACGGTCATCAAACTACACTCATTTGAAGCAGTCTGTAATACAAGTACTATTATTTTTGGTGCATTAAGAAATCGTTAATGCTCTGCTGGTGGATTGATTCTCCAACTCTGCACAGCAGCTCTGAGTCCTGAGTGTGGGGGCAGCAACACCTCCATTTCCTAGACACTATATCTCATTAGTAGGAATAAGGGAATCACTATGAATATATGAGGGCTTCCAGGAGACTTAGGATGTCTGGATGGAAAAGAACACTCACAACACTTTTGATATCCATACTAACAGCAACTGTAGGCAGTTCATCCTTTTCTTATCTGGTGCCTAAACCCTGGAACAGCTGTCCGGCATCTGGTCTATAACACATCTCTTTACAAATAAATAGCATACAAATAAAACACAAATCTATTCCTAATATTCAGGTCACCTAAGTTCACACTGCATGATTTTAACCTTGATTTTAACTTGCTGTCAGGTTTTGTAAGACCACAGACAAATAGCCAAAAGCTGAGGCAAATCAGTGCTTGTTCACATGAGTGACAATTATGCAGGGTACATTATGCCAAAGACTTGTGAAATGCTTGTGGAATGTTTTGAATGCTAAATATTGATGATGAAGTGAAAGAGTGAGGAGGATGATTAGGGGTTGAAGGTGCCCTGGGTGATCGTTCATATTGCCCATGCCTAAATCCACCACAGACAACGACAATCCTATGACAGTGTGAATTCAGTAAATGCAGCACTTCTGCATTAGGGTGCTTTCACACCTGTAGTTCGCTTCATTTAGTCCGGACCAAGGGCAAAAAATGCCATCTTTGGGTCCTTTTCACACCACACTGAGTGCTTTGGTCCGAACCAGTTGAAAAGAACCAAAATGCAGTTATGTGACAAAATCCACATCACTCATTGGCCAGATGTTGTTGAACATATTTCCTAAATTTTCGATTGGTCAGAATTCACGTGCGGGAAAATCCCAATGGAACTCCCGCAAATAAACAAACCAGCAGACACAAAATGTGGCTTTTCACTATGGAGGGACGACTGCGCTGGCTGATTGTATCCCTGCTCATAGTATACTATATAGTTTGTATACATCACTTTAGACAAACTATACTATAGGCATTGCAAACGACGAAGGTGCATCGTACATCACTTCAGGAGAAGGCATGAATTAATTTAGCTAAACTGCAACATGATCATCTTCCGGAAATATTACCAATGATCCATCAGGTAATGTTTTCCCTCTCTCTCTCTCTCTGCTGGTAAAGCGCTGTCAACAAATGTTTTTCCTCCACATTCCATAATGCACAGCACATTGGCCTACAGCAGCTGGATTAGTCCAAAAAGGCGCAGTACTTTTTGTGATTGGGTCTGTTTTAGTTTGGATCATGTTCTCACCACAAAAGATCCGCTCCAGGGTCGCACTCTTGGTTACTTTTGGTGCACACTTGAGTAAGACTGCTACATTCACACCTGCCCAAACGAACCATACCAAAAGGGAAAACCAACTCTAGTGTGATTCAACCCAACTAAATAAGGCAGGTGTGAAAGCACCCTAAAATGCACACAGATGGTCTGCCGCAGCCTTCACACAGTTGCAGACCCTTTACTATGGTTGACACAGACCCTGACGCACACCTCTCAAAAAAAAATGTCACAACAACACATACTGCAAGTTCTGTGATTGGTCGACCTAGTAGCATTGAGGAGACTGAGTGGGGCGGAGAGCTGTGGGAGAGGAGTGAGCCTGTTACTGTAAGTGTTTTATAAGTGTAGAGTCCTGTAGAGGAGCTCCAGATGGAAACTTCTATTTTGTGTTTACTTTATTTCAGTTTCATCTTTATTTTTCTAGTGATTTTATGATGTAGATTGTGTCAAAGCAGCTTAACACAGACGTTCTACAGTAGGAGATTGAAACTGTGTCAGAGTTTTCAGAGTTGATTAAAGTTTCTGTGAGGAGTTATGCATCCCTACCAGGACCTACTTATCATTTAACAATGATAAACCATGGTTTACACCAAAACTTAGACAGCTTCGTCATGAAAAAGAGGATGCCTACAGGAGCGGGGACAGGATTTTATACAATCAGGCCAGGAACACACTGACAAAGGAGATTGGTGTGGCCAAGAAAAGCTATGCCAAGAAGCTGCAAAACCAGTTTTCTGCCAACGACCCTGCATCAGTGTGGAAAGGCCTGAAAGACATCACAAATTATAAAACGCCATCCCCCAGTATCGACTGCAACAACCATCTTGCAAACGAGCTGAATATCTTCTATTGTAGATTTGACACCTCTGACCAGACACCTCACACCCACCCGGATCATCTCCCTACTCAGCCATCAACACCTCCAGCCATCTCCCTCTCACCCCCTGCACTTCAGATCAGTGAGGATAATGGGCATCAGATCCTCAGTAAACAGCCATCAACACCTCCAGCCATCTCCTTCTCCACCCCGGCACTTCAGATCAGTGAAGATAATGTGCGTCAGATCTTCAGTAAACAGAGAAGATGAAAAGCACCAGGCCCAGATGGTGTTTCACCAGCCTGTCTGAAAACTTGTGCGGACCAACTGGCTCCCATTTTCACACAGATCTTCAACAGATCACTGGAACAGCGCAAAGTTCCATCCTGCTTCAAATGCTCCACCATCATCCCAATACCAAAGAAACCAAAGATCACAGGACTCAATGACTACAGACCTGTTGCCTTAACATCTGTGGCCATGAAGTCATTCGAAAGACTGGTGCTAGCTTATCTGAAGGACATCACTGGACCTTTGCTGGACCCCCTGCAGTTTGCCTATAGAGCAAACCGGTCTGTGGATGATGCAGTCAACATGGGACTGCATTATATCCTAGAACATCTGGACAAACCAGGGAACTACGCAAGGATACTGTTTGTGGACTTCAGTTCTGCCTTTAACAACATCGTCTCATCACTGCTCGAGAACAAACTGACCCAGCTGTCTGTCCCTAGCTCTGTCTGTCAATGGATCACCAGCTTTCTGACAGATAGACAACAGCTAGTCAGAATGGGCAAAATCACATCCGACAGCCGCACCATCAGCACTGGTGCCCCCCAGGGATGTGTTCTCTCCCCACTGCTCTTCTCCCTGTACACAAACGACTGCACTGCAAAAGACCCCTCCATTAAGCTCTTGAAGTTTACGGATGACACTACTGTTATCGGCCTCATCCGGAACGGTGACGAGTCTGCATACAGACAGGAGGTGGAGCGGCTGGCTTTATGGTGCAGATACAACAACCTGGAGCTGAACACGCTCAAAACAGTGGAGATGATAGTGGACTTTAGGAGAAACCCCCCCTGCACTCCCCCCACTCACCATCATGAACAGCACTGTGGCTGCAGTAGAGTCATTCAGGTTCCTGGGCACCACCATCTCTCAGGATCTGAAGTGGGACATTCACATAGACTCCATTGTAAAGAAAGCCCAGCAGAGACTGTACTTCCTTCGTCAGCTGAGGAAGTTCAACCTGCCACAGGAGCTGCTCGTACAGTTCTACTCAGCTGTCATCCAATCCATCCTCTGCACTTCAATCACCGTCTGGTTCAGCTCAGCTGCCAAAACCGACCTCCGTAGACTACAGCGAATAGTCCGGACTGCTGAACGAATCACTGGCACTACCCTTCCCACACTTCAAGAACTGTACTCTTCCAGAGTGAGTAAAAGGGCTCGTAAAATCACTCTGGACGCCTCACACCCAGCACACTACCTGTTCGAACTGTTACTGTCTGGTCGGCGCTACAGAGCACCAAGCACAAAAACAGCCAGACACAGGAAAAGTTTCTTTCCTCAGGCCATCTACCTCATGAACAGTTCAATATTCCCCTACTGTGCAATAAACGTGCAATACTTTCTCATACGCACTTGTACACAGCACCTTATAACCTGTATATTTACAGCATATCTGTACATACATTCAACATCCAGATCTTTTTGACTAACTGCATCTCTGTTTAATGTTTATTGCCTTTTCTTTTCTTGTATTTAATTTTGTGTTGTCACTCGTCACTTTATGTACACTGAAAGCTTCTGTTGCCAAAACAAATTCCTTGTGTGTGTGAAGCACACTTGGCAATAAAACTGATTCTGATTCTGATTCTGATTAATGCACGTCCATCGTTTCCCGCCGCTGAATGAGCAATTTTAGGCTACTAATACAGTAAGTTATCATTACAGGTATTTCCGGTTTAAACAAAACACCCACAAAAGAATGAACAGATGAACATAGAAACCTCACTGCCAGATAGCGATTCACAAGTGTTATTGATTAAATGCACAGCTGCGTGCAAGGCATGACCTGTATTACGGCAAACACTCAATGCTGAAGAATCATTCAGCCTTTTATCAGGCCTTCGCGAAAAACTGTCTCTCCTGATCTCGAGGTTCTCATAATCTTGGATCTAGCCTGTTTGAGCAGATGGTTGTGGAGCACTAATGATGAACTCAACACAGCTCCACACAGTCAGAGAGGACATCAATGATTCAAGAACACAAGACTCGATTCGAGACCCCTGAGTGACAGACGAGTCTCTACACAGATCTTTTGTCCAGTCTGAACACCCGCCACATCCTACTAACAATTCTTGGCTCTTAGAATATTTTGGGAATGTTCTTTAATCCCTGCTGTTCATCAGCATCATCCGGCACTACAGAAACCCAGAGTACACTCTAGAAAATGACTTCACAGGTCACTCATATTTTATGTTTCCTCAGCACCAAAAAATTACCTTAATACTGTCTAGAGTTGGGCAGCATGGAGTGCAAGAAGGTCGCTGGTTCGAGTCCTGGCTGTAGGCGTGGGTTTCCTCCGAGTGCTCCGATTTCCTCCACAATCCAAACACATGCGCAATAGGGGAATTGGGTAAGCTAAATTGGCCATATAGTGTGTGAGAATGTGAGAGTGTATAGGTGTTTCCCACTACTGGGTTGCGGCTGGAGGGGCATCCACTGTGTAAAACATACTGTATGCTGGAATAGTTGGTGGTTCATTCCACTGTGGTGAACTTTGAAATGGAGACTAAGTCGAAGGAAAACGCATGAATAAATGAATGAGTCTAGAGTTTTTACAAAATGAAATTTAATCACGAACATGAAAATACAAATTGGAACAACCACTGTTATATTCATCTCTAATGTACATATATTATTGTGCACCATTATTTTCAGTGGTGTTACATTGTTTTGGCAATATTAAAGGATTTTATGAAATGTTAGCACATGTAGCCAGAGTTACAGATAAATAAGGATAATGCAGCAAATAAGATTCTTGTTTTAATCAGGTTTGTTAAGTGTTATAAAATTATGTTTAAGTTATGTTATGTTTCTGCAACCATATATTTGCTACAACAAACAACAATGGAAATATTTGAAAAACATCTTAGGCCTGAAGGCTGATTTATTCTTCTGTGTCGAGCACACGCGTATGGTCCAGCGCAGCCGTCGTGTGGTTGCAGACCTCTCGCTGTGGCTGACGCTGACCTCTTAAAAATCTAACTACACATCGCACTGACGCATAGCGCAAGCTCTGTGATTGGTCAGCTTAGTAGCTGTGCCGAGTGTGGGCAGGGCTTAGAGCCGCAAGCCAAATAGAGTGAGTGTAAACAAGTGGCAAGTACCGTGAAGGAGCTCCAGATGTGTTTCCTTATGATTAAAGTTGTTGCACGTCCGCTGGTTCCCCCTTTGAATGAGCCAGTTTGAGCCACTGCACATTAAAGCTGTTGTTGGTGTTGTGAAGAGCGCTGGAGTCACTGCTGTTTAATCACACAAAATGTCTCTGCTTCAGCTTTAGCTGTAAAACATCAACATTAGCTCTGATAAATCACACTGGACAACATGACAATCACAGTACAACTAGTCAACACACAAGACAACTCCAGTATATTTCAACAATAATTATTAAAGTCATCAGCTCAGAGGTGACATGAATGCATTTACAATGATGACACAAGATGAATGTTTTGTCAATGGCATTACATTACTTTTTCATTTACAAAATGATTTTTAAATATATCAAATGACTGCAGTTTTTAATACTGTAAACACAGATATTCATTTATGTAACAACATTAAACGCCAGTGAAGTTTCTACATTCTTTTGAGAAAAAATAAATACATTAAGATCCGGCCCACTCTGTTAAAATACTGTATGTGCTGAAAAGGTGTTTTGTGGCCCAAGCCTGGCACAGACATGATCTAGTATAGAGGCGTATCGCTTTTAATGTGAATAATACAAACAAATCCTAAAAACATTGCAATAATAATATTCTCTCCCAGAAACATCATGCATAAGCCTTCACCATTCAACATCATCTATTGAAGAATAAGTGCTGACAGTGAATGTGATTCTGTCTGAATGATGAAAAACTCATCATATGGGTAAATATACCAGTGTTTTGGAGAAGATTTTGGTCAAACTGATGCTTCAGTGAGTATGCTGTAAATATGACACACCACAGCTTTGCACATTAACAACATTGGGGAACATAAAGAAAGATGTTCGTATTTTTCTTTCTTGTGTGCATGTGTGTGTGCTGTTGAGGGTGAGTTGGTGTCGAGTCCACCTTTGTTGAGTCCAAGTCAAGACCAAGTCCTTAACCAGTCGAGTACAAGTCCGAGTTTGAGTCTAAAAGGGATCGAGTCGGACTTAAGTCCGAGTTCTTAACATCCGAGTCCGGCTGAGTCCAGACAATCATAAAACTCATTCATTCATTTTCTTTTGGCTTAGTCCCTTATTTATAAGGGGTCACCACAGTGGAATGAACTGCCAACTAGTCAAGCATATGTTTTATGCAGCGGATTCTCTTTCAGCCACAACCCATTCACCATCATTCACACAGACACTCACTCATAAACCACGGCCAATTTAGTTATTTAAATTCCTCTATAGCGCATGTGTTTGGACTGTGGGGGAAACCGGAGCACCCGGAGGAAACCCACACCAACACAGGGAAAACATGCAAACCCCACACAGAAATGCCAACTGACCCAGTCGGGGCTCGAACCAGCGACCTTTTTGCCGTGAGGCGACAGCGCTACCCACTGCGCTACCGTGCTGCCCACAGATAATTCTATAAAACATGTTTTTTGTATCTTATGGAATTGTCAAATTAAATTAACATTCTTGCAAAAAACTTCTTAAATGATCTTAGTACATTACTCCAGTTGTGTCTTCTTGTTCCAGTTACATTTAGGACAAATTTCTGTTATTTATTTAGAATATAATAATAATAATAATAATAATAATAATAATAATAATAATAATAATAATAACAACAACAATAATAATAATACTTTTATTTATTCAATATAAATCTAAATAAATTTTATATGTTTATTTATAATAAATATTATAAATAAATGAAGGGTGGAGGGCTTTTGAAGATACGTCCTGGTCCTCAGTTTAAAAGACAGTGATGACATCAGCAAACAACTATGCGTAATTCTGAATAATTTCAAAATGAATCTATGAGATGATTAATTATGCTATACACATATTCTTGTGTTTTGTCATTGACTACATATAAATAGTCTTTTTTACATCAGAAATTTGTCATTATCAGATTCTCTCTTGCATATTCATCATGTAGGGCAGATATATACTGCCACTCACACTCAGTAAACGTTTATTGCCACACAGAAGACTCACATTGTGGACACGGGCACACTCGATCTCTCCAATGTCTCTCATCAAAATATTACCTGAATAATAATTTTTACACAAGCCTCATTCTATCTTTAAAAATATTTTAATATTGCTTGAATTAGTGGACTTAGTCCAGTGATTACCCATTCTGAATGTGGACTGGATTTAAATAGAACTCTACATTTAAACCATTTGTGCTTATATTGACTAATATAATATGCATCTCCAAGCAAGATCATTATTACAACATAATGATGTATGATATTAGACCAGCTATTCCATCATTTAATTACTGCAATTTTACACACTCTTTATATTCTCCTAACCCTACCCCCCAACATCAGAAGCTGATCTGGGATCTGGGATGAGTTTATTATACGGAACGCGTCCGTCAGTCAGCATGCATAGGCTACGATCGACGCACAGCTTTAATGGAAAGAAAGTGAATGCAGACGTTTGTATATTCATTTTGTAAAGCAAAAGCACAATTCTGTTGATCAGCTCTTGCAGTTCTATCACATTTGAGATCGGCTGTGTTGACGGTACTTTCACTTTTTATAGCAAGATTAAACATAAGCGGGAAGTATTGGAAAATTAAACAGGATGATAGTGGGATGTCATTACAACAGTCACACTGTAAAAACTTTGAATATTACGGAGTCCGGATTTGAGCAGCCCTGGCCTAAATCAAGCGCTGAACGCATCTTTCTCTGGCTCAGAGCTAAAGCGCAAAACTTTAAATCTGGCAGTTATTTGCGGATATATTGACACCAGTATAAACAATAAAACAATATCTTCAGTATGTATAAACATCGTCCCTACAATATGAATATACAATTCAAGAAAATCAGCTCTTACCTTTCTTTGTTTTCTTTCAACACGTCGGTAGAAGAAAAATTATTGCTGATTTTGAAGATATTATTGTCCTAGACCTAGCCACGCATTGTGTGATATGGCTATTTCTGGGCACACGTTTAAGGTAAAGACGTGCTACTTCACGCTTTAGAGTTTGCAAAATTCTTGCTATAGTTTCATGCTGTTATTTATTCATTTTTAATCTCTTTATTTGTGTTGTGAATGATTAGGACTCGACTGGGCTCGTGTTATATTCTGAGTCCAAAATGTCCAAGTCCGAGTACAAGTTTACCCAAGTCCATGACAAATCCGAGTCTAATCAAAACTGGACTTGAGTCTGAGTCCAATTTCGAGGACCCCAACACTAGTGTGTGCATTTAATTCACTAATGTTTCTCTGACCTGAATAGTGGACAGTAAACGTGTCTGAGGTCTTCAGTTCATTTCTCTGATAGACTCCACATCTCCACTGTTTATCTTCATCTTCACTGATGAGTGTTGTAGACAGACTGATGATACAGTGTTCAGAGGACAATATCTGATATCTGGAGTCTGTGTTCAGATCAGCACCAGCCTCATTCAACCAGGACAGACGAAGGTCTTCTAATCTGACTAAACTCTTACAGAGGTCTGGAGTATATGAGAACAGCTGACAGTAGACTGTCAGAAAGAGACCCGGTGAAGGTAATGATGATGATGATGGAAAGACTGAAACTGAAAAAACACAAATCAATAATCATGAGCTGAAACACAGAATTCAGCCCTGATTAAACTGAACACATGAGGAGGAAATTACCAGCAACAACATAAAGATAAACAAGTGAATCAGGTCCATACTGGTGTCCTCCTGGTCCACTCCACTGTTGGCAGATGTAAAGTCCAGCATCTTCTGTTGTGACTCTACTGATGTTCAGAGAGCAGTCAGAGCCCAGATTCAGTCT
>CAIGQZ010026064.1:0-12554 GCA_903798205.1 Danio tinwini
GTGTGTGTGTGTGTGTGTGCAGGTTATGATAAAGCCGCCAAAATTGCGAAAACAGCTCATAAAGACGGTTCAACTCTGAAAGAAGCGGCGCTGAAGCTGGGATTCCTGAACGAGCAGCAGTTTGAGCAGTGGGTTCGACCTCATGACATGTTGGGCCCGAAATAAAGGAGAACAGAGCTAAAACACACACACACACACCAGTAAAACACTTGTGGATCACCGTTCACAGACAGGGTTTGTGCTGGAGGTATAATATATTTCAGAGTCAGTGTGTTCCCTGTGAATGCATGACTGTTTCTTTTTTCCATCCCAAAGTCTGAGGAATAAAATAACTGGGGGAGAACATGTCTTGTGTCTGCAGCTCGGTGTTGTTTTTCTGCATGTTTAAGGTGCTTTTCAAGTTTTAAGGAATATTTCTGAGTTATTTTTTAATGGTTTAATTAATTTATTGTTTTTATCAATTTATTATTTTGTCAATTGTTTGTTTTTTGTATTATTCATCAGGTTAGTTTTTAAAAAGCGTTTTTTTTTCGATATTTAAATATCTCATTATTAATTTACATAAAAAAAATAATAATGTAGTCTTTGCAATTTAATTTTGATTGATTGTTTTTTATCTGTTTTTAATTTAAATTCAATAATTTTATTCATTTGTTTCAGATTTGTTTTAATGCTTTTTAAAATTTAATAAAAGAAATATATATAATTGTTTATTTACTTTACAAAAAATATTAAAGTCCCAATGAACCAAAAGCTGAGATCAGCATTCTTTTGGTATTGTGACTCAGTTCCTAGAGAAACAGATATTTAAATGAGAAAACAGTGGGCGTGGCTTGTTTTTTTTCTCCCTGCAAGCTGATTGGATGTAGTTAAAGAACCCCTATTATACATTAAAAAAGGTCATATTTCGGTTTTATGGGTCTCCAACAACAGGCTGATCTGTATGCAAGGTCAAAAACACTTTCATCGTCTTATAATATGCATTTATTTTTACTTAATTATCCCAGCAACTCCCATATGAATCGTTCAGTGATTTATTTGTTCCCAAAACCCTCCTTAGCGCGAAGCTAATCTGCATTGTTAGGACCGTTGACAGCCTGTTGCGATTGGTCGACAGCGATCAGCGCGAGACGGTAAAATGCCCAGCGCGGTTTATCAAGCCCCCGGGTCGCCAACATTGGTATTGGATCCGATCTCAGCTGACGCCCGAAACACGCTTCATAGTATACTTACTAACACCACAGTAAACAGTACCCGGTTCTCAACAGTGTTATTTAGACACCTCACCCCCGAAAGCAGTACAGTTAAACACCACAAACTCATTTAAATCTGTAAACAAAGCAGCACGCGTCGCGTTTTCAACGTGGCATTAGACGCGATATGGGAATATAGAGTTAACCTGATACAGAGCAAGCGGTTACAAGTAACACAATTAAATACATACTTTACAAGCTAGAGAAAACAAGGAGGCAGCTATTTACTTATGAAATATGTCATGGGCCACGTCTGATTTTATTAATTATCTTTCATTTTGGAGCTTTTCTCCCTTCTCAGCTGTAGATCATTTCGATTTGCAATCATTGCTGTAGCACCTCTTGCGTGAAATGTTATGTTCTCAGGGCTTACCTGTACTCTGCTTTGCACAACAATCACCATCTTTGCAGGCTCCTATCTCCTTTGCAGTGCTATGCACCAGCCCGAAGTCCAGCGTGCCTTTGTTTGACTTGTACCTAATAATTTGTCTTTATTTTGCACGTGTTACACCAAATTATGTGACCATCCTATTCTGTGACCCTAGTAGGCGCTGTTCTCACTGTTTGGCTTGAACTCGCTTCCACAGCATACATACTCTCACATGAATGCGCTGGAATGAACTGTTCAATGGAGGAAGAAACTAATCCCTGAGCTGTGTACTGAAAGTTCATTGTAAGCATGTAGACACTTCTTTCCCTCACACTTCCAATAATATCCAGGTAAGCACAGCGTCTTATTGACTCATGACTTCAGGATCTGTTTGTCTTTGCTGCTGTGATAGTGGGCGGGGCCGCAGGTTTAAATTTTGTTTTGCCGAAACGGCTGAAGATTCGTTATCAAGACGATTCATTTAAACCACTATGAGTCGACTCTTTTTAGATGAATCAAGTTTTAAAAACTGTCCACTTTCAGATTTAAGCTTTAGCTGGATATTTCACTTCACTAAGAGCTGTTACACACTACATGAAGATCAATTTCAAAAACCCATAATAGGGGCTCTTTAAGTAGGCGTTTTATTCAGAAAGATGGAGAAAAGTGTTTGGGAAAAGAGAGGAGAGACGCTTTCTTGCCAAAAATCTTAGTAATTTAATAGATACAAATGAATAATTCAATGACAGAGCTCTGGGTTACGTTACCGTAATGCAATACAAGAATTACATTCAGGAGATTCGCAACTAACTTACATTTCCCTGACTCCAGGATATATGCACAACTGATACTAACAGGTGGAGTTTTGGTGTAACGTCACTTATTAGTCATTCTGCGGTCCTTTGGCTCTTGTACCCCAGACATACTTCCTCTTTCTGCAACCCTTCTCTGCATACCAGAACTGAACAATTAAGTGCATTTTCAATATATTTCACAACTTCTACAAGCATCATGCTCCTTGTGACATGTCTAGACTTGCAGTCTGGAACAAGGGCCCCCTGCACTATATTCATTTAATTCTGCTATTTCCCTCTTGTCAGCAGTTCCTACTAAGTATGCAACACAGTAAGAAAGAAGTGTGTCTAGGTTATATATGGTATCGTACAAATGAAAAAGATTGATTCATCTGTTGTTAGTCTAAACAATTTTTTAAATAAAAAATAAAGACACAAAAGTAATAAATGGTAATTACTTTTTCCTTCACAACCTAACAGACTCCTCCTGCTCACCATATCTGTTTGATGTAAAACTGACAGCAGGGGGGGCGTGGTTAAGTGTTAGCCACGCCCACTACTTCAGACAGCCCAAATCTGAGAATTTAACTGAAAACAAACAGGAAGTGCATTTACAGATTTTAACAAAGAGCATAGAATCACCAAGAGGCGACACTCTAGTGCGATTTGGGAAACAGCCACTAGATGGCGCGGTGGGCATTTTGGAATGAAAACTCCAATAGGACAACAGCATATCATAAGTCTGTAAAATAAACTGTTAAAAGTGCTGATGATTGTGATAGTAAGTGTTGCATTGTCGTCTTTCAGGTTGTATCTCAGCTTTAATGCGCTTGTTAAATAAATAAATAAATAAATAAAGCAGCTGCTTGCCATCGCAACAGCAATAAGATCCAATGGGCAGCCGACCGCTTTCACTCCAAAATGGCGGATTCCGGGGCTGTCGCTGGGCGCTGCTGTTGCAATGGAACGTTCTATTGAGTGTCGCCTCTTGGTCATTCTAAGCTCTTTGATTTCAATTCCAGATTAGGCAAACTATTGTTTTTGTTTTTAATTCCATGCACAGATGAATTGTTCACCTCAAAACATCATATTGTTAGTTTTGATTTCTTGGTGACTTTAAATATTAATATAAAAATTATTATTATTTTAAATAATATTTTTCAAAATGTGAAAATACCTCAAAATAATTGAATTTTTTTTAAGTTTTAGTATGGATATTGGGTCTTTAAATTTTTTTAAAATCCATTTTTATTTCCGTTTGAGTTAATTTAGTCAATTGTAAATGCATTTTTCAGATACTATGAGATACTATCTACAGTCTTAATGGAAAAACTAAATAGTAAGAAGAAATAAGCAGTAAGTAACCTATAAAAAGCAAGAAAGATTCAATTTATTTGTCTGATTATGTAAAAAAAAACATAATTCAAAAAGAAATGTATATATAAGAAATCTCTCTGATAACCAGAAATTGGGGAAAAAATAAACAGGGGGCTAATATATATATAATATATATATATATATATACACACACACAGTTGAAGTCAGAATTATTAGCCCCCTGTTTATTTTTTTCCCCAATTTCTGGTTATCAGAGAGCAGATTTCTTCAACACATTTCTAAACCTAATAGTTTTAATAACTCATCTCTAATAACTGATTTATTTTATCTTTGTCATGATGACAGTAAATAATATTTTACTATATATTTTTAAAGACACTTCTATACAGCTTAAAGTGACATTTAAAGGCTTAACTAGGTTAATTAGGTTAACTAGGCAGGTTAGGGTAATTAGGCAAGTTATTGTATAATGATGGTTTGTTCTGTAGACTATCGAAAAAATATTGCTTAAAGGGGCTAATAATATTGACCTTAAAATGGTGTTAAAAAATTAAAACCTGGCTTTTATTCTAGCCGAAATAAAACAACTAAGACTTTCTCTAGAAGAAAAAATATTATCAGACATACTGTGAAAATTTCCTTGCTCTGTTAAACATCATTTGGGAAATATTCAAAAAAGAAAAAAAATTCAAAGGAATAATTCTGACTTCAACTGTGTATATATATATATATATATATATATATATAATTTGAAAACTTAAAAAAAAAAGTGTATCATCCTAAAATCGTAATAATAAAATAACTGCGTGGTGAAAATATCGTGTGTCTGCAGTTCAGTGTTATTATTTCATCTTTGAGATGATTTTAATATGTAAATTAACATTTTTTTTGTAATTTTTAATTATTCAATCAGTTTATTAATTTATCCATTTGTTAATTAGTCAGTTGTTTCAGGTATTTTATTAATCAAGTTACAGTTATAAAAATACATTTACATAAAAATTAAAAAAATTAAAAAAAAATTTTTAGGCGACAGTGGCTCAATGATCAACTCTGAGTTGACTTTACTGAGAGATTAAAGACTCAGAGTTTTGGGTTTCAGAATAGCTGATCAATCAACTCTGAGGAGACTGATTTAGGGTTAAGCGCGCACACCGCCACTATAAAAAGGCATTATCAAGCGCAGATATTATGAGTGACCATGGCAACATCTGAAAAAAGAGACCAGCATTTCTTTCCCTAGCTGATCTTGATGGGCTCATGCAAAATTATAGCAAATATGAGCATGTATTGAAAAAAGCAACACCACTGCATCAGTGAAACAGAGACCGTTAGTGTGGGAAAACCGCTGCTCGAGTTAATGCGTAAGTTCACATTTGAAGTATTTAAATATTTAAGTATAATAAATAAGTAATGTAATGTGTGACGTTTATTGACTTTTCACTTGAAAAAGTGGGGAATTGGCCTTAATTTTGAAGTTGTTTCAGATGTAATTGCATGAAATTACATAAAATAGGCTACTGCATAGTTTCTACAACAAATTTGACAAAACAAGACTGCAGATAACCTTAACTGAATGTTCAGTGGACATGTTTAATTTAAGGTTTCCACTTTTACACACGCTGATCAGTTGAAGATGCCATTTCTAAAATTGAGCTTTTAATAGATGTAAAAGTGCACGTGTGTGTGTCTGCCTTTATTATTGATCAATTAGTAGCAGTACTAACAAATAGTTTTTAGAACGACTAGGCCCAATCCCAATTCTATTTTTGTACCCCTTCCCTTTAAAACCCAGTGTGAAGGGCTTCAAAATTCACCCCTAAGAATTGGGACAGCACTACAGCACCTGCACACGTCATCAGATGTTATCGTGATCTCTTGCTTCATATGAGATCAGACGATGGCGACTGCTGTAGTTATTCCAGTTGTGTTATTTTTTGGTGTTTATCTTCAGGAAATCACTGAAGGCAGATATTATGTTTTCATAATGATCTAATGTAATCATAACTGTACTGCGTATTAACACCATGGCCATATTCATCTATGTAAACGCACCAAAAACAACATTAACATTATAGCAGACACTGTAAACAGCTCATTCTCAGACACTAGACTTTTCTGACAGGGTCTTCAAGCATCATCGAGTGTCAGGATGTTGTGGGACTGCTGTACAGGAGTTATTATTATGGATTATAGATCGCCAAATTTAGCGTTTTTTATTTTAGAGAATGCGAAACATGAATGCGGTTATGAATATATTAAACATGTGCTTGTTTGTTGTAAAAATTGATAATAATGACCAAAAAATACTAATTTGTGGATCTCCTTACTTCCAGGTGCAGAGATCCTGCCGTTGTAGCTGGTCTATTTTGGGAAAATTTCTTACCATTGGTTTCAAGTGTGGTCCTGAAAAATCTTTGTTCAAAGAGCTATCTACCCCTTCCCCTTAGCCCTACGCCCTAAAGCTAAAGAGAATTGGGACACCCCTACCCCTTCACGGGAACGAGCAAAACAAGGGGAAGGGCTAAGGGGTAGAATTGGGATTGGGCCTAATAATCCCATTAATCTAGTTACAGTACATGTCCCTGTCGAAGTTCAGTGAATTCAGGCTAATTATTCATTAAAAAAGGACGAGCCATTCTCATACGTGACTTTGTTCTTTGTGTGACTGAAATGTAGATAATAGCTGTGTTTCCATCCAAAAATGTGAATTAAATTTATGTGCAAAACTGAAATATCATATAAAAGATGTGAATAAAGCAGCGTTTCCATCCAACAAGTCAAAGAGAACAAAATCGTCAGATCCTGATTAACTGGCGTCAAATATCAACAGTAAAAACAGAGTTTACTGCGGTAGAAGAAGCTGCGTCAATCTTTTCTTTATTTAATAAATGGCTTTCACCTCAGAGGATAATGCAGACACACAATGAACAGGTGGTGGCGTTTAAAGCCATGAGACGTGGAGAAGACGCTGTGGAACACTGTAAAAACCGCCCCCGTAATTTTACGCTTTATTTCTGGCAGTTGGGGGGTCGGAAAAAAACAACTTAAAATAACGTACGTTAAATTACAAAAACATCCTTAAATAAAAATTTCTGGTAAATTTCTGTAATTTAACAGCCGTTATTTTACGTTTTTTTTTCCGGCACCTCAACTACCGGAAATAAACCGTAAAATTACGGATTTTTTTACAGTGAGGTCATTAATAATATAATAACATTAATACTGAAACGATTAAGGCGTTTTAGAATGACCAAAACAACATTTCAGATGTTGTACAGTGTGTTTAGCCTGCTGGTTTGTCTATTCACACACATTTTTATCATCACATGACCTCTTATAACAAACCTTTTTAATGCGTATACTGGAATTTGTGTTTCCATCGTAGTTGATGCACATCTTTTCTTATCGAATAAAAAGTTTCTCCTACTCAGTTATTATTTTCAAAAGTTATGCACATCTTGCCGTTTCCATCAACCGATTTTTTTTTTTATGCGCATATCCAGAATCAGCATTAAAATAGGTGTGTGGAAACGTAAGGCTAAGGCGGGAAATACTGCTTCGTCTTTAAAAAAGTGGAGGAGACCGACAGAAACTCTGAGTTTAGAGAATAAAACCTGCTCCTGACCAGGTTAGGTTCGCAGAGTAATTGACCACGGTAGCTGACTCTGAGTTAAAGTTACCTCTCTTTCAGAAACAGGCTTGACTTACAATGCTTTCTCCAGTTTGACAAACCTGCCATTTTGAAACGGAAAACCCAGAGTTTCACTCATTTCAGGGTTAACATACTCTGAGTTTACACTTAACCTCCTTTCTGAAACAGGCCCCATGTCAGAATACAGATATGCTCTTAAAGGGACACTTCATCCAAAATGAAAACATTCAATTCATCTTTATTTCTCCAGCACTTGTACAATGTGGATTGTGTCAGCAGCTTAACATGTTAGTTCTAGTACAGGGGTGTCCAAACTCTGTCCTGGAGGGCCGGTGTTCTGCATAGTTTATATACAACCTTAATCAGACACACCTGGCCTAGCTAATCAAGCTTTTAGTAGGCTTGCTAGAAATCTCCTGGCAGGTGTGTTGTGGCAAGTTGGAGCTCAGCTCTGCACACCGGCCGGCCAGGACCATGTTTGGGCACCCCTGTTCTAGTACAGTGAAACAGTGTCAGTCCAGTGTTCAGAGTTGAAGTTCGGTTCAGTGGGGTTTAATTTTCACTGCTGAAAGTCCAAACACTGAAGAGCAAATCCATCGATTCAGCTCCACAAGTCCCAAACCAAGCAAGCCAGTGGCGACTTCACCGATTGACCAAAGTGAAGGAAAAAACCTGCAGAGAAACCCGGCTCAGTTGGGAATGACCATTTCTCCTCTGACCAAAAGTTTTGTGCAGAGCTGCAGTCTAAGCGCTGGAGAACGCTGGACGTCCATCAGTGAGAAGCTGCAGGAGTAAAGCCTGGTTTATACTTCTGCGTCAAGTGATCGCTGTAACTGAGCGTATGCCTCGCACGTAGCCGTGCATTTATACTTCTGCTGCTGTTTCTGTTTTTCTGTAATACACTTCCGAAACACTAGCTGGCAGTAGGTGTTTATGTTTCTCTGTGTCCAGTTTCTTCGCTGGTGTTTTGTTTTTTCTGAACACTTCCTTAATGTACAAGTGGCTTAAACTCGCTCATTTTGAGGTGGGAACCGGCGGACGTGCAATAACTTTAATCACAAGGTAAACACAAAACAACAGTCTTCATCCAGTGCTCCTTCATGGGACTCCACACTTGTAAACACTCGCTGCATTGGGCGCGTGGTTCTCACCTCCGCCCACACTTGTCAGCGCTACCAAGCTGACCAATCACAGAGCTTGCTCTACGCATATGCGTTACATTTTTTGAGAGGTGCGCGTCAACGTCGCCGACGGTTACGGCGAGGGGCTATGAGTCCACGCGTAGGCTGGCCGTAGCGTACGCGTGCGCTTGACGCAGAAGTATAAATCGGCCTTCGGCGGGTGTTCAGGCTGGCCAGACTCGTCTGTCACTGGGGTCTTTCAGGTCTCATGCTCTCCACTCCTCTATGACCACCACAGCATCTGCTCAGGATACGGCCTGGTCCAGGATTATGGAGCCCTCTAGAAGTCCTCTATGGTTGGCATCATCTCTTCACAGGTCTTGGATCACATCAACATGCTCTGCTCACTCATGCTCTGGTGTTTCCCCACACAGATGTGACTGATGTCATGTATTTCTCCCTGTGGGTTAGTTAGTCTGTCTGCAGTTTGAGTGTACTGTCTCTTTAAGAGCGTGTGCAGTGTGCACTTGGGCGCTGTGATGTTCCCTACTGAGGGCAGGACAGCAGTGTGTCTCTGGCATTTCCCCTGCTCCGCTCTTAATATTCACAGCCTGTGTGAGCTCCGTCCCAGCATGCATTGCTCATGTTGATTCATGTGGAGCGGGGGGTCAGAGAGCCATATGGACACCACAGGAGACGGGAGAGAGTGTGTGTGTGTGTGTGTGTGTGTGAGTGAAAAAACTAAGTGTGATTGTGTGTCTTTGTGTATTAAGTGTTTGTGTGTGTGTGGTGGTGTGCTTAAGTGTGTAGTTGTGTGTGTGTGTGTGTGTGTGTGTGGTGGTGTGCTTAAGTGTGTAGTTTTGTGTGTGTGTGTGTGTGTGTGTGTGTCTCTGCATGTCTCTCTCTGTATGTGTCTGTGTGTGTGTTTCTGTCTGCATGTCTCTGTGTGTTTCTGTGTGGTTGTGTTTCTGTGTGTGCATGTTTTAAGTGTTTGTGAGTGTTTGTGTGAGTGTATGTGAGAGAATGAATGTTTGTGTGTTTATTTGTGTTTTTGTGTGTGGTATTGTGCTTAAGTGTGTAGTTGTGTGTGTGTGTCTGTCTGCTTCTCTTTGTGTGAGTCTGTCTGTGTGTGACAAAGTATGAGTGTGTGTGTGTGGGTGTGTTTCTGTGTGATTGTGTCTGTGTGGTGTTGAGCTTAAGCGCGTAGTTGTGTGTGTGTGTGTGTGTGTGTGTGTGTGTGTGTGTTTGTGTGTGTGTGTGTGTTTGTTTCTGTGTGGTTTGTGTGTGTGTGTGATTTGTGTGATTTTTGTGTGTGTTTCTGTGTGATTGTGTCTGTGTGGGTTGAGCTTAAGTGTAGTTGTGTGTGTGTGTGTGTGTGTGTGTGTGTGTGTGTGGTGTTGTACTTAAGTGTGTAGATGTGTGTGTCTGTCTGTCTGCATGTGTGTGTGTGTGTGTCTGTGTCTGTGTGGTGTTAAGCTTAAGTGTGTAGTTGTATGTTTGAGTGTGTGTGTGTGTGTGTGTGTGTGTTTCTGTGCATTTGTGTCTCCATATTTGTGTTTGTGTTTTGTGTGATTGTGTCTTTGTGGTGTTGTGCTTAAGTGTGTGTGTGTGTGTGTGTGTGTGTGTGTGTGTGTGTGTGTGTTTCTTTCTATCAGTCTGTGTGTGTCTTTGTGTGTTTGTGTGTGTGTGTTTCTTTGTGTCTGCATGTCTGCACATCTCTGCCTGTCTTTGTGTGTGTTTCTGTGTGATTCTGTCTCTGTATTTGTGTGTGTGTGTGTGTGTGTGTATATGTCTGCATGTCTGCACATCTCTGTCTTTGTGTGTGTGTGTGTCTTTGTGTGTGTGTGTGAGAGAAAGAGATTGTATGATTTGTATATCTCTGAGTTTGTAACTCTGTATTTTTGTTTGTGTGCTTGTGTCTATGTATTTGTGTGTGTTTATGTCTATGTATCCCTCTTTGTGTGTGTGTGTGTGTGTGTAGGTGAGCTCTGGCATATGGTGTCTCTGCAGGCTTCATCTCTCCGTCAGACTGTTGGTTTCTCTCAGTGACTCGAAGCTTCTTCAGGCTTGATGATGTCAGGAGGTCTGTACTTTATTCAAAGCACCAAAACATATTAAAACACAATCTACACTGAAGCATCACAGCCAGTTTCACCTGTAGGGCTGAATCCAGGACCATTGGGACACTCTTCCTTGGTCATCGCAATGACAAAAAGTGTCCCGATTGACCTGATCTCATGAATATTTTGCATTATATTGAACACTGGGTGGCACGGTGGCTCAGTGGGTAGCACTGTGACAGGAAGGTCGCTGATTCAAGCCCCAGCTGAGTCAGTTGGCGTTTCTGTGTGGAGTTTGCATGTTCTCCCAGTGTTGGCGTGGGTTTCCTCCAGGTGCTCCGGTTTCCCCCACAGTCCAAACACATGCGCTATAGGGGAACTGATGAACTACAGTGGCTGTAGTGTATGAGTGTGAGAAAGAGTGTATGGTTGTTTTCCAGTACTGGGTTGCAACTGGAAGGGCATCCACTGTGTAAAATATATGCTGGAATAGTTGGCGGTTCATTCCACTGTGGCGACCCCTGATAAATAAAGGGACTAAGCCGAAGGAATTGAATGAATGAGTTTCTATATGTGGATAATGCGTCTTCCTGATCTCTGCGGTTTCTCAGTCTCTTTACTGTGGTAAACATCAGTGTGATTAGATGCTCCGTCTCTGATGTATGTCCACTGCTCTAGCCTGTTATATTATATCACACTGGGTTATATAATACTACACTACAGCATTGAGTTCAAAACATCATCCACTGAAACATTAAGGTGAGAGAGGCGATCAGGCTTTCAGTCGCAAACACGTATTTATTCTGGTTATTAATGAGCTCGAAACATTATTTATACATCATACATGAGGCGTTTCTGTCAGTGATTTGATTGGTGAATGAACTTTATGCATCAGAGAACGTTCATATAACATTCAGGAAAGGTTTGCAGAACGTTTCTTCAATTATTTCTGTAACGTTTGCAGTAATAAAAAATACAATATTTTTATTTGCTTTGTTTTATATTAAAGAGAGAGCTCACCTAATAATGACAATTCTGTCATAATTGACATCATTCATTTAATTAAAATTGATTTTATTTATTATGTTGAACAAAAATGAAGATATTTTGAGGTATAGCTGATAACCATTGACTTCCACAGTATTTGTTTTTTCTAGTATAGAAGTCAATGGTTACAGGTTTTCAACATTCTTCAAAATATCTTTTTTTTTGTATTCAACAAAAACTTGAAACCACTTGAAGGTGAGTAAATAATGAATGTATTTTTATTTTTGTGTGAACTAGCCCTTTAAGTAGCCTTTACACATATACAGTACATGTATTATATACAATTACAGTATTTATTTTGATTAGAAATTAATCAATTAAGATAAACCCGAATTCACTTGAGCGTGACATTTTAATTATTTATCTTATATTTATTTTTTTGTACATAAAGGTTGAATCTGCAAATACAAACAGATGAAGCGCATATTTAAATATTTAAAGAAAATAAAATGCAATTAAATCGTAATAACGCAGTGAACCATTATTATTATTGTTATTATTTTTATTATTTCCCCGTAGTGTAGTCCAGAATAATGCTTGTAGTGCTCATCGTGTAGTGTAATGTAATGTGTGCGCGGCCGCGTGGACAGCAGGAGCGCGCTTGTGATTGGCCGCGGATCCGTGCGCGTTCACACTCTAGTTGTGAGATTTGCGCGCCGCCGCTCGCTGGAGGAGAGGAAAGCGATAGTTGTCATACCGAGGGGCAAATAACTCATGGTTTCCAATGAATAACTGCCCCTGGAGCTCCACCGCTAGCTGACGACTTGCCCTGCGCGACGCACGCGGACGAGGAGCGACTCTCGCGCGATCCTGAGAGGTAAATCTGTGCGTTTGTTCGACGCGTGACGCGCCGCTGGAGCCGCGAACCGACCATCCGCGCCCGCCTCAGCCGCTCCAGGCCGCGGGACCGAGAGAG
>CAIGQZ010026070.1:0-11132 GCA_903798205.1 Danio tinwini
AATGTGCAAATATAAAACCAACTTTACCTCAATGTAAACATACTTGTTGGTACATAATCACTTTAACCCCTTAACTTTCACCCAAATATATATTTTTTTTACCAATTTCTTTGGTTAAATTATGCTTCTGACGTAATTTTAAGCTAATTTTGGGGTTTTGTTTTTGATGACCTATGTACAAATTGCTAAAAAGGCAGTTATGTTGCCTGTTAAAAGGGCTAGCTCTCCTAAAAATTTTAATTTGCCAAATTTACTTATCCTCAGACCTTTCAGGATTTTGTTCTGTTTTAGAGGTAGGTTGCAGGATGTAGGTTACTGAAATTGTGGTTCTTGGTGATTTCTATAATGTCAGTTTGAGAGTCAAAAAACATACATGAAGAAGAATACTTGTGGTTCCTGATAATATCTTTAGGCCTTATCAAGTGAAACTACCTGTCTGTGTGAGAAGCTAAACATTATTTACAACATTTCTAGACTGTCATGAACACACTCCGGACTGTTTGCTAGTAGATTAAAGTCAATAATGTTATAAATAATGTAGTTTCTTGCACATCAATCATTCAGCTTAATTAGACCTCGGTGTATTGTCAGAAGCCACTGTCTCAATTCTGTTTTGCACATATATTTTATCACATCATTAAGATGTTTTAAACATCTCATCATGCATAATTTCCATTCCAGAAGATCTCAGGATGTCTTGGTTTGTTGATCTTGCTGGGAAGGCAGAGGACTTCCTGAATAAAGTGGACCAGTGTGCAGCCACTTTGACAAAAACCAATCAGAAGTCCTCTCTGTCCTACAACAGCCCCGATGCTACCGATTCAGCCCACTACAATGCTGAAACTTACAGCTCCACCCAGCAGCACCGGGACTCCATCTCTGCCTCGTCCCAAGGAACTTCCACTTTCATCTCCGCAGCTGCTGGAAACATAAAGAAATCCAAAGCTACGGTTTTGGCTGGAACAGCAAACGTTTCCAGCACCACAGCTTTGGGTTCCAGCAGCAAGGCGTCGTCCAATTTTGTGAGGCCTAGAAAGACTGAAGTGAACGACGATTTGCTTTTTGACTTCTTGAACAGTTCAGATCCACCACAGAGTGAGATAAAGGAAGTCAGGAGAGAAACCATGTCGAGAGCTTTTAGCCCTACACGGGGGTCAACACAGAGCCAGATGCCCCCTGTCTCTGTGGCCAATGATCTCCATATGGGCCCATCGGTCACTCCGACCCCGTCGTCCACACAGGGTCTGTCCAGAAACTCAAGCCTCGCCTCTCTCTCCAACAGCTCACACAGCGTTAAAACGGAGGACGGCTCTACTCGGGACCAAAGCCAAGGTACAAAGATACATCATGTCTTATGAGATTTACTTCAATCATTTGTTATGATGGTAATTATATTTGTTGTACACTACACCTTTGGCTGTTACAGAGAGGAAACCTGTAGAGGAGTTTTACTGAAAATTATATATTTTACTATTCATTTAAAAAGTTGAAATGATTTGTATGCAGTGTGCAATGTTTTTGCGACTTAAAAACTATAAAAATATTTAATAATATTTAAATAATAAATAATGTTTAATAAGTACTAAGTACTATAACCTTGGGTTAAATTTAGTGTGAATAGCCCAGGGTTTAAACCATTAGGTTGAAATATAATAAAGGAAGTGTTTTAAAATATGTACTTTTATTAGATGTTTGACATAATCTCAACTTAAAACATAGAGGGTGGGAAATTGAGTAGCTCCTCCCTTTTTAAAAAACACAGCCAATAGTGTTTAGTTTTTTCACAGCTCTACCAGTGAGAGCGGTTGAGCTCAAACGCATCAAATTAAATGCAAATGAGAAGTAGGGCTGCTCGATATTGGAAAAGTCTAACATTGAGATATTTTTTTTTATTCTGCGATTTATATATTGCGATATACATACAATTTCACTAGATGAGTTGAATAACTGTTTGGGAAGAATTTATATTTTTTAGATTGAGATGATTCTGTATAGTAGCGCATAAAACAATAAACAATCTACAAGCATAGATAAATTCGATAAAGAAAAAGATACAAATTAAATAAACAGTGTTGTGAGGAGTCGAACTGTATTTAGGTACAGTAATTGAAATATCAAAGGTTATATAATACTGCATAGTCTTCGTTTTATAAACAATTCAATAAATGTTATTGTTGTTAACTTGTCAAAGTTACAAACGGTACAATTTCTTAGGCCTGAATGCGTTTAAAATCCTCACACAATTACATGCCTCAAAAAACACTTGTGTGATCAATTATAATCTGGCTTAACATTGCATATACTCACGATGTGACTGTTGCGAATGATCACATTGCGATATCGATGCTGAAACGATATATTGTGCAGCCCTAATGAGAAGCATCTTGAAGGGGGCGGGGCAGGTCAGATACTAAACAGCATTTGATTGGTCAAGATTTGATGAGAAACTGAAGTATGAGGTGATCGTTGAAAAAAATCGTTGACAGATATAAGGCAAAAGTGAGAAACTGCACGCTTTGGATGTGTATGTTTTCTAAACATGAATTTTGTCTTTAGAGCACACTAGCTTAAGTTTATAGATCTCCTTAAAACAAACATACTGATTCTAACATATAAAAATGTATTTTAACACACAAAAAAGTATAAAATGGATTTCTGGCATTCATTTTTAACATCTGTTACATGTAATAATGCAGTGTAATTAAAATATACACCTGGAGTTCTGCGTCTTTGAAAATTACTACTCCATAACTTCTGTCCAGCTGATGTTTCAGAGAGTTTGACTGCAGGACTGGATGATCTCGTAGATCCTCAGCCAGTCCTGGATATTCAATCTCAAGATCTTCAGCAGCAGCAGCAAGGCCAAGAGCATGTGATCTCCAACCTTCGTCTCGAAAACCAGCTTCTGCGCAATGAAGTGTCCTCTCTCAACCAGGAGATGGCCTCTCTAATCCAAAGAGCCAAAGTCATGCAGGAAGGTGAGCCAGATTGATTTTTGACATGTATGCTGTGTATCAGTAAACCTGTTTCCACCTAGTATTGACACACTTTCTTTGTGATACAATTACCAGTCACCATTTCTATCTTGATGGTATAGTTCCTCCAAAAATGAAAATTCTGTCCTCATTTACTTATTTGTTCCAAACCTGTTTGTTTCTTCTGTTGAACACAAAGGAATCAGAATTAGTTTTATTGCCAAGTGTGCTGAAGAAATGCAGGAAAAAACAGCCATTAACTTCCATAGTATTTTTTGTTCCTACTGTGGATGTCAATGGCTGCTTTTTTCCAACATTCTTCAGAATATCTTGTTTAGTGTTCAACAGAAGAAAGAGGTTTGTATAAATTTAGAACCATGTGAGGGTGAGGAAATGTTTATTTTATTTTTGGTGAACTATTCCTTTAAATAGGAGCACTCGGTGGGACACACCAGTACTATTGAATCATCAAACCCATTACTTTAAGTGGCTTTCCATTACTGATTACTAGGGCCAGACGGAATCTGCGGGCATTTTTTGCTATTTTTGCGCAGAATTTTGTTAAAAATCTGCGGATTTAAAACCTCAATGTGTGAAATAAAAAGTAATAAATTTGAAACTTTTATTTAATGTTTACAATGCAAATCCAATTAGATCCACTTTATTTGGTTAACTAAGCAAGTCTCTCATATAATATATATATACTAAAAGACAGAAACTATTACTTTACACACGGTATTGTAAAAAAATCATATCAATATTTTCATGTTAGTCAATAATATTACTGAAATTAATAAAAAAAACTGAATAAATCTAAATTTACACACATTTACATAAGTAAATAAACAGATTTATTCTGCAAATTCTGCATGCGCAGATTCCGTGTGGGCCTACTGATTACACTGATTACATGTTAGATCAGTTGGCAGAATGTAGCTGAGGTTTTTTGTGGATATATGTTTGAATATATTTGACCACATCTGATTGAGTGCACTTTCAGCTTTTTTCTTGAAGCGGTTAAAAGTGGACAAGCTCTAATCTTTTTGATTTTGAGATGCCATTTTTTTTTTTTTTTATGTTTTGTTTTATTTTCACTTTTGACTAGTTTCCAAAGAGTGGTATGATTGAGCACTGTTCTGTTTCTGCTGTCAGAAGTAGCAAAATAGCACATGAGTACGGTATTGAAAGGATGGAGCTAGACTCCCTGCTGAATGCTATTGGTTTACAAAGAACTGTCACTTTTGAGTGCAGCAAGACATGAGAAACGACAACACGGGAAGCACCATTTTCAAATACAGAGCTAAAATATGGCTCTTATACAATGGCACACAGCAATGAACCATGATCAAAAATCTTGTCCTCTTATGACAAACAGCCACATGTCAAGAAGCAAGAACCTAGGGGTGCATAAGACGCTGGTTATGTAAACAACAGGTTACTATTGTCAGTGGAAACGCAAGCCTGATCAGGGTGACCCATACTGAATCACACTAAACTGTGCTGTACTGCTCAGTGGGAACGGGGCATTTATTTCATCTATAATTCTATAATTCCTTACATTTATATTGTGCTTTTCTAGACACTCGAAGCTGTTTACAGAATGGGGGGGAAATCTCCTCATCCAGCACCAGTGTGCAGCATCCACCTGGATGATTCGACGGCAGCCATATTGTGCCAGACTGCAAACTAGCTGATTGGGGGAGAGGAGACAGAGTGATGAAGCCAATTGTGATATGGGGATGATTAGGAGGCCATGATGGATAGAGGCCAGTGTGCAAATTTAAACAGGATGCCAGGCTTAAACCACTACTTTTTTTAAAAGACATCCTAGGATTTTTAACGACCACAGTGAGTCAGGATCTCAGTTTAACATCTCATCCGAAAGCACCACTTATTGAGCAGTAAAGAGTCTCCTTCAATATACTGGGGCGTTAAGGCCCACACAGACTAGAGGTTGAGTGCCCCCTGCTGGCCTCACTGACACCACTTCTGGCAGCAACCTAGCTTTCCCATGTGGTCTCCCATTCAGGTACTGACCGGGCGCAGCCCTGCTTAGCTTTAATGGGCTACAATGTAACAGTTGCAGAGAGCTAGCTGCTGGCAATTTCAATTAATGAAAGCTATTTTAATTGTTTTAGTTTTAATTACAGGGTGTCCGCGGGGTCTTAAAAAGTATTAAAAGTTGAAAAATCAATTATGAGAAAATTAAGGCCCTTAAAAGGTATTAAAAAGTCTTAATCGCATTTTTATGAGGTCTTAAATGTTGTTCAAGCGTTGTCCAAAGTGTTTGACTCCTAAACAGCATAAATCTATTTATTTTTCTTCTAATATTAACATCGGCATGCTGAATCCACGCGACTGGTTCGGGCCGGGGCACATCTGGCCAAGCTCCTTCTTCTGGGTGATGTCACGTAATTTGCAACAAACGTGGCAAGGTCATGTGATGCTCTCCACATGTAGTGAAGCCTGTTTGCTGAAAACATCCGCATAATTTATTCTTTTAAGCTTTGTTCTTTCCAAGCTTATCTGAGTTCTGTTGCGGGGTTGTGCTCCGTTGATTTATTTAACCACAACTGTTTAATAAGTTAAAGGTTTGATACTGATTAGAACTTAAAGTGGCGATGATGTCTTAAAATATTCAGCGAAGGTCTTTAAAAAGGTACTGAAATTACCTTTTGGATTCCTGCATATACCCTGTATTAACAACAACACTGCCATTAATTCATCATTGCTTCCCCTTTTTAGAGGTGAATCTCGGCAGAGCTCGTGCTGACAAGTGGAATTCAGACCAGTCTCGAGTTGATCGCACGGTTCGAGAACTAAGCTCACAGGTCGATGACCTCACAGAAGCCTTGTCGGCAAAAGACGGTCAGCTGGCGGTCTTGAAAGTGCGACTGGACGAAGCAGATCAGTTACTGAAGGCCCGAAACTCTGCTCTTGAAGAAGCACAGAACGAGAGAGTCAGGTGGGTCTTTTTGACATCTCAAGAAAGCAGAAAAGCAATCCGGTTTTAGTTGACCTTCTAAAATTGATCAATATAATCTATAAATGGAAATTGTGTGTTTTAGGATTCTTCAGGACCACAGTGAGGGCAGCAGTCTTCACTCTCAGGCTGTACAGACACTACAGGACAGGTTAAGAGACGCCGAGGCTGCAGTAAAGAGAGAACAGGAGAGCTACAGACAGATACAGGTGACTTAAATAGGGCCACAGACTCTTAGGGCTCTTTCACACGTATAGATTGATTGTTTTTTGTTGAAATGGGATTAAAAGTGCTATAATGTTGCCTTTTTTGTTCTTGGTGCAGTTTGCTTTCACATGACAAAATTTCTAAAATAGTTAAAATAAGTCACATGCCAGTAAACGCTCCTCTTATCTGTCAGAGTTTGGTTCATTTTCTGGAATTCCGCTTAGCAGTCACAAGTCATTATTTTAGTTTATGACGATGAAAATGAGACACTATAAGCGAAAAGGTGAACTTTATTTTTGAATAGTGACACCCACAGACATAGTCAACACCAAATATAAATCAGAGGTAAAAAATTCTCATACATGGCCTCATTTTAAGTTTCAAGAGTTGTTATATATATTGTTATATATGTTGATTTATATACAGGGAGTGCAGAATTATTAGGCAAATGAGTATTTTGACCACATCATCCTCTTTATGCATGTTGTCTTACTCCAAGCTGTATAGGCTCGAAAGCCTACTACCAATTAAGCATATTAGGTGATGTGCATCTCTGTAATGAGAAGGGGTGTGGTCTAATGACATCAACACCCTATATCAGGTGTGCATAATTATTAGGCAACTTCCTTTCCTTTGGCAAAATGGGTCAAAAGAAGGACTTGACAGGCTCCAAAAAGTCAAAAATAGTGAGATATCTTGCAGAGGGATGCAGCACTCTTAAACATACCTGCCAACATTTGTCTCTGAAAATCCAGGAGAGGGCGGGGGGTGGGGTGGGGGTGTTAGGGTGTTAGGGGGGTGAGGAGAGCGACTGGAAGGGGTGCCTGGTCTGTCTGCGATACGGCGGTGTTACGCCCCATTCACAGGGGGTGTCAGAATCAGAATCAGAATCAGTTTTATTGCCAAGTGTGCTTCACACACACAAGGAATTTGTTTTGGCAACAGAAGCTTTCAGTGTACATAAAGTGACGAGTGACAACACAAAATTAAATACAAGAAAAGAAAAGGCAATAAACATTAAACAGAGATTCAGTTAGTCAAAAAGATCTGGATGTTGAATGTATGTACAGATATGTTGTAAATATACAGGTTATAAGGTGCTGTGTACAAGTGCGTATGAGAAAGTATTGCACGTTTATTGCACAGTAGGGGAATATTTAACTGTTCATGAGGTAGATGGCCTGAGGAAAGAAACTTTTCCTGTGTCTATCTGTTTTTGTGCTTGGTGCTCTGTAGCGCCGACCAGACGGTAACAGTTCGAACAGGTAGTGTGCTGGGTGTGAGGCGTCCAGAGTGATTTTACGAGCCCTTTTACTCACTCTGGAAGAGTACAGTTCTTGAAGTGTAGGAAGGGTAGTGCCAGTGATTCGTTCAGCAGTCCGGACTATTCGCTGTAGTCTACGGAGGTCGGTTTTGGCAGCTGAGCTGAACCAGACGGTGATTGAAGTGCAAAGGATGGATTGGATGACAGCTGAGTAGAACTGTACGAGCAGCGCCTGTGGCAGGTTGAACTTTCTCAGCTGACGAAGGAAGTACAGTCTCTGCTGGGCTTTCTTTACAATGGAGTCTATGTGAATGTCCCACTTCAGATCCTGAGAGATGGTGGTGCCCAGGAACCTGAATGACTCTACTGCAGCCACAGTGCTGTTCATGATGGTGAGTGGGGGGAGTGCAGGGGCGTTTCTCCTAAAGTCCACTATCATCTCCACTGTTTTGAGCGTGTTCAGCTCTAGGTTGTTGTATCTGCACCATAAAGCCAGCCGCTCCACCTCCTGTCTGTATGCAGACTCGTCACCGTTCCGGATGAGGCCGATAACAGTAGTGTCATCCGCAAACTTCAAGAGCTTAATGGAGGGGTCTTTTGCAGTGCAGTCGTTTGTGTACAGGGAGAAGAGCAGTGGGGAGAGAACACATCCCTGGGGGGCACCAGTGCTGATGGTGCGGCTGTCGGATGTGATTTTGCCCATTCTGACTAGCTGTTGTCTATCTGTCAGAAAGCTGGTGATCCATTGACAGACAGAGCTAGGGACAGACAGCTGGGTCAGTTTGTTCTCGAGCAGTGATGGGACGATGGTGTTAAAGGCAGAACTGAAGTCCACAAACAGTATCCTTGCGTAGTTCCCTGGTTTGTCCAGATGTTCTAGGATATAATGCAGTCCCATGTTGACTGCATCATCCACAGACCGGTTTGCTCTATAGGCAAACTGCAGGGGGTCCAGCAAAGGTCCAGTGATGTCCTTCAGATAAGCTAGCACCAGTCTTTCGAATGACTTCATGGCCACAGATGTTAAGGCAACAGGTCTGTAGTCATTGAGTCCTGTGATCTTTGGTTTCTTTGGTATTGGGATGATGGTGGAGCGTTTGAAGCAGGATGGAACTTTGCGCTGTTCCAGTGATCTGTTGAAGATCTGTGTGAAAATGGGAGCCAGTTGGTCCGCACAAGTTTTCAGACAGGCTGGTGAAACACCATCTGGACCTGGTGCTTTTCGTCTCCTCTGTTTACTGAAGATCTGACGCACATTATCTTCACTGATCTGAAGTGCCGGGGTGGAGAAAGAGATGGCTGGAGGTGTTGATGGCTGTTTACTGAGGATCTGATGCCCATTATCCTCACTGATCTGAAGTGCAGGGGGTGAGAGGGAGATGGCTGGAGGTGTTGATGGCTGTGTAGGGAGATGATCCGGGTGGGTGTGAGGTGTCTGGTCAGAGGTGTCAAATCTACAATAGAAGATATTCAGCTCGTTTGCAAGATGGTTGTTGCAGTCGATACTGGAGGATGGCGTTTTATAATTTGTGATGTCTTTCAGGCCTTTCCATACTGATGCAGGGTCGTTGGCAGAAAACTGGTTTTGCAGCTTCTTGGCATAGCTTTTCTTGGCCACACCAATCTCCTTTGTCAGTGTGTTCCTGGCCTGATTGTATAAAATCCTGTCCCCGCTCCTGTAGGCATCCTCTTTTTCATGACGAAGCTGTCTAAGTTTTGGTGTAAACCATGGTTTATCATTGTTAAATGATAAGTAGGTCCTGGTAGGGATGCATAACTCCTCACAGAAACTGATGTATGATGTTACAGTCTCTGTGAGCTCGTCTAGGTTGGTGGCTGCAGCTTCAAAAACACTCCAATCAGTGCATTCAAAACAGGCTTGTAAGACCTGCTCTGTGTCGTTGGTCCATCTCTTAACAGTCCTTAATACTGGCTTAGTAGTTTTAAATTTTTGCCTGTAAGTTGGTATAAGATGAACCAGGCAGTGGTCGGAGGGTCAGCTTCAACGCTTCCAATTCACTTTGAATGGGTGACGTCTGGCGATGTTGAACTGCATTGTGGATCTGTCGGCACCGCTTCAGTGGCGTTGATCGCTGTAGAATTTGGGACTTTCTCAACTTATCAAGTGCTGACGGAGGCGCCAGCCAATCAGATCGCTGTATGCAAATACACCAGCTCAGACAGTAGCCGATTGCTGACTAAATTCATTGGCTGAAGCTGCTATGACGATCGCGTCAGCCCCAACTTCAGACACACCCTCTGTCAAGCGTTGACGCTGAAGCCCCGTGTGAATGGGGTGTTACCAGATTGTACCAATCACCTGAGTACCGGGGAAGGGGTTGAAATTCTGGGAGTTTTCCAGGAGAAATGACAAACTGGGAGGTGGGTCTGAAATACGGGAGACTCCCGGGAAAAACGGGAATGTTGGCAGGTAGGCTCTTAAAATCGCCAAGCTTCTGAAGCGTGATCATCCAACAATCAAGCGTTTCATTCAAAATAGTCAACAGGGTCGCAAGAAGCGAAGGCACAATATAACTGCCCATGAACTGAGAAAAGTAAAGCGTGCAGCTGCCAAGATGCCACTTGCCACCAGTTTGGCCATATTTCAGAGCTGCAACATCACTGGAGTGCCCAAAAGCACAAGGTGTGCAATACTCAGAGACATGGCCAAGGTAAGAAAGGCTGAAAAACGACCACCACTGAACAAGACAAACAAGCTGAAACGTCAAGACTGGGCCAAGAAATATCTCAAGACTGATTTTTCTAAGGTTTTATGGACTGATGAAATGAGAGTGAGTCTTGATGGGCCAGATGGGTGGGCCCGTGGCTGCATCGGTAAAGGGCAGAGAGCTCCAGTCCAACTCAGATGCCAGCAAGGTGGAGGTGGAGTACTGGTTTGGGCTGGTATCATCAAAGATGAGCTTGTGGGGCCTTTTCGGGTTGAGGATGGAGTCAAGCTCAACTCCCAGTCCTACTGCCAGTTTCTGGAAGACACCTTCTTCAAGCAGTGGTACAGGAAGAAGTCTGCATCCTTCAAGAAAAACATGATTTTCATGCAGTACAATGCTCCATCACACACACGTCCAAGTACTCCACAGCGTGGCTGGCAAGAAAGGGTTTAAAAGAAAAGAAAACTAATGACATGGCCTCCTTGTTTACCTGAACTGAACCCCATAGAGAACCTGTGGTCCATCATCAAATGTGAGATTTACAAGGAGGCAAAACAGTACACCTCTCTGAACAGTGTCTGGGAGGCTGTGGTTGCTGCTGCACGCAATGTTGATGGTGAACAGATCAAAACACTGACAGAATCCATGGATGGCAGGCTTTTGAGTGTCCTTGCAAAGAAGGGTGGCTATATTGGTCACTGATTTGTTTTTGTTTTGTTTTTGAATGTCAGAAATGTATATTTGTGAATGTTGAGATGTTATATTGGTTTTATTGGTAAAAATAAATAATTGAAATGGGTATATATTTGTTTTTTGTTAAGTTGCCTAACAATTATGCACAGTAATAGTCACCTACACACACAGATATCCTCCTAAAATAGCTAAAACTAAAAACAAACTAAAAACTACTTGCAAAAATATTTAGCTTTGATATTAATGAGTTTTTTTGGGTTCTTTGAGAACATGGTTGTTGTTCAATAATAAAAATAATCCTCAAAAATACAACTTGCCTAATAATTCTGCACTCCCTCTAT
>CAIGQZ010026071.1:4844-14954 GCA_903798205.1 Danio tinwini
GAGAGAGAGAGAGAGAGAGAGAGAGAGAGAGAGAGAGAGAGAGAGAGTAAACGGAGGCTGCAAACGGCTCAATAAATTACCTCTGGCCTCTCCTGCCGCCCATTGTCGGCCGATTGACCTGCTGCAAATGAATTCCATTTCTCCTCTGGTCCCTCCTTACTTCTAATTTACATTGTGATCATATACGTCTGAAAAATGATATCGTAAAAAAGATGAATGTATTAATTACCTCCTCTCTTATCTCCCCTTCCCCCCTCCTTCTGTTCTCCTCCTCGAGAGGCCGAGCGGTGTGTAAGTATGTCACTTATTTCATCATGACAGCTGTAATGTATTCACAAAAGTGCATCATAAATACAGAGGGCTCAGGTTGATCACCCTTACGTCTGCTTCACACACGTCCAGCTCCCTCTCTCTCTCGCTCACACATACATCTACAAACATTTCCTCAAGTCAAATTACCCCTTTTGGAGTCGGACGGAAATTAGGTTCTTGACCTGGTCAGTGAGGCGTAGTTATATTTCAATTCCATTTTCATGCATGGTGGAGGCATAAGGGGTGATGTGGCTTTTAGAGTTGAGACTTAACACACCTGAGCGGTGAGACCCAACTTGTGTGAATATTATAAATAAGTCTGCCATGAAAGAGAGAGTGATGATAATCTAGGAGAATCGCAGTGTAAATCAACCCAGATGTAGATTCAGATAAAGGGTGCACTAGTTTTAATGTGATGTAAGACATCACAGTGCTTGATGTGAAGAAAAAAGGAAGCAGAAGGACAGAAGGAGACGGGAGCAGTGTAGAGGTACAGGGGATAACCAAATGGGAGTTTATTAAAATAAAAATAATAATAATAAATAAATAAATAATATATAAACAAACATACACTACCTGACAAAAGTCTTGTCGCCTATCCAAGTTTTAGGGACAACATATAATAACTTGACTTCTAGTTGATCATTTGGTATCAGAAGTGGCTTATATGTATGACAAAGGCCTTTAGATTACGCTTATTTTACCAAAATAAAATATAATCATACATTGATTTGTAATTATTTACTTAAAACAGTAAGGTCTGTCTTTGCTGTAACAAAGTCTTGTCATTTAACAGAAATAACATACAGTATAGAATATAAAGTCATGGAGCAGTGGACAAATAATTAATATTGTGTATGACTCACATGAGCTTGGATGACTGCATCCATCTCTGCAATGACTCAAACAACTTATTAAGTCGTTTGGAACGGCAAAGAAAGCGTTCCTGCAGGACTCCCAGAGTTCATCAAGATGCTTTGGATTTATCTTCATTGCCTCCTCCTTCATCTTACCCCAGACATGCTCAATAATGTTCATGTCTGGAGACTGGGCTGGCCAATTCCAGAGCACCTTGACCTTCTTTGCTTTCAGGAACTTTGATGTGGAGGCTGAAGTATTAGAAGGAACGCTATCCTGCTGAAGAATTGCCCTCCCCTGTGGTTTGTAATGTAATGGGCAGCATAAATGCTTTGCTACCTCAGGCTGTTGATGTTGCCATCCACTCTGCAGATCTCTCGCACGGCCCCATACTGAATGTAACCCTAAATCATGATTTTTCCTTTACCAAACTTGACTGATTTCTAGAAGAATCTTGGGTCCATGCGGGTTCCAGTAGGTCTGCAGTATTTGTGATGATTGGGATGCAATTCAACAGATGATTAGTCTGAAAAATCAACCTTCTGCCAAAATTCCATTTAAAAAAAATTTATTGACAAATAAAAATTGTGCGGATTAACTATTCACTCACATCTGGCTGCTGCATTAGGGCAAAGCACAGACACCAGAGACTGATACTTGTTTGTTTGAAACTGACACCAGTCCAGTAGGTTTTGAATGAGATAACCATACTATCAGCACAAGTTGCAAACAGATGTTTGTCTGGTTCACTCTGAGAAAACTTTGCAGTCAGTTTATCATTCCAGTGCTTCCTCACTCTCAGTCAGCAGTTTCATCAGGCAGGAAGAAAGCTTACATGTAATGAGATGTCTATATTTTGGATTCATAAACTGAAGAGGATAAGCAATTGTGAATGTGCGTATCTTTATGTCTGCACATGTTGATTCCAGCCATACTGACAATCTTAACGTAAGAGCTGACACATGCCCTCGACCCCAAAACCTCACACCATTGCTCTCCCTTTGAGGCTCCGCTGATACCGAACCCTGTCCTCATCCATCCTCTGAGGCCGAGCCTGTCCAATCTTCCCAGGGGAGGACACCTGGCCTGGGCGGAGGAGGGTGCGGATTGAGGGATGTGTGGTGATTAATGCTGCCTGTTTAGGGTGCTGTCAGGGTGGGGGGAAAGGGTGCAGAGCTGGGCCTGATGGATGGGGGCTGAAGCACAAGCTGATAAGACATGGCCCATGAATCTGTTCCACATCAACACTCACTTTGATCAGTGACAGAATCCCAGAGATGGGTCTGTGCATCTGTCTAAACAGACAAAACACATACGCACAAACACATTTGTATACACTGACTGGCAGTATAGGATGTCTCTGTTCCACTAAATTTTCTCCTCATTTCCATTTTCCGTTTCTTATTTTATTTCTATTTTCAAACAGTTTTTTGGGTTTGCATGTATTACGTGGCAGCAATGAAGACTGCGATGCAGTGAAAAGCTGTATTTGTGCAGTGTGTGAACCGTGGTCAGTGCCAGATTCAGCAGATAAGGGATGATCCATGAAAGCTGATAGGTTCACTGACAGCAGGACAGGGGCCTTGGCCTCCACCAAGAGGAGACATTACAGGGGCCCGCGCAGCTGTCAGGACCAAATCGTCATACACATTCATAAACACACACACATCTAATATCTACCCCAAACAGTCTGAAGCCTCTCTGTCTGTGTGTATCTGTTTGTCTTACTCAGTCACCCAACACCAAACACTTGTGTTACAGGAGCTAACTCAGGCTAAAGTCTAAATAAGGTTTGTGCAGTAAATTTCCTGTTTCGTTTTCCCAGATTTTTTAAAGAGAAAGAGATAACTCAACCTTAATATTGAAGGCTCTTTATTAGCATTGATGGTTCCATGAAGCAACTTATGGTTGCTTTTAGTTAATGTATGCCACTTTCTAGATTTATTCTACAAGGGTTGTTAATATCAGGGTTTCTGAAGGTTTCACCAAGTTAAATTTAAGACTTTTAAGACATTTTTAAGACCATTATGAATGAAATTTTAGACATACAGGGCTAAGATTTTTTTTAAATATCCCAATTAGAAAAGATTTTCACTTGTCCTGTCAAAAAAGTATACAAATTTAATAAATTTAATAATACAATAATAATAATTGTGTTTTTTTATACATTTTCAAATATATCCATTCACAAACCCTATAACCCTTACCAAGAATATAACAAAACATAGCTGTCAATTTCTTTAGTCTACAATAATAATACTTTAATAATAAAAAATATAGGTCAGGCCAGTATCCTCTGCAGTAAATAAGTTTTTTTAAATAAATAAGAACTTTTATGTAAATGTTACTGTAAGAAAAGTAATTAAATGCTTTTTTATTAAAAGTTGTAAAAAAAAATTGAGATGGACTGTTGGTGACTGTATGGGTGTTAATGGCCAGATTGGGTAGCTATACATAAACAAAGAAAATTTAAGACCTGATAAAAAAATATTTAAGACCTACAATACAATATTTCAGTAGATTTTAGACTTAAATTTAAACTTTTTAAGGCCTAAAATTTAGCTTTTGAAATGTAAGACATTGTAAGACTTTTTAAGAGGCCGCGGATACCCTGAATATAATGCATTAATTGTATAATGCACTTTCATTATATAAGTAACTTTAAAACTACCTATTAATGCTAGGTTAGATGTACAATAACATTAAGGGTTAGTAAGTCAACAAAATATCTATTGGGGTAGCATGAAAACAAAGTATTACCAGATAGTAAGCAGACTAAGGACTAAGGACTCAGAAGGGTCTCAATAGTAAATCACACAAAATACAAATGCACACATGTAACCATATTCACATGCATGAACCCAAATTCATGTGCGCAAAATATTTATATTATATGAGTAATTCACATCCACAAACTAAAAATACATATTTCCAAATGCAAAACACAATTTACACAAATATAACACTTCAAAAAGTTTGGAATGTTTAAAATTAGCGAGTTCATCCTAAATAAAAATGCAAATCCTCTTTTACTGATTCACCTTGGATTTGTGTGAGTGTATTTTTTAGACTTTTCTGGCAGTGAACAGGTCACTCATACCCTTTAGCCAATCAGATGAGAGCTCTGAGAGAGCTGTAATTGAGGTGTTCCACTATGCACACCGTTTGTGCAGTCTGATCTTCTCCAGCATTGCGAACAGAAGACAAGACGCCCAGGATTGACTTTCACAGACTAAAAAGCTTAATTTCCATTACATCTAATTAACATAAACGGGCTGTTGTTGTGCTTATATATGAATAATATGTAAAATAAAAACATAATATTATATTTTTTAGATAATTTCCACCACAAATTGAAAACTTTCTGATCTTATCAAACATGTTTGCTAGGCTATTCAGGATTTTGAATTGGGATTATCACTGCTCTGCACTGCTCTTAAATCTATATCTAGTTTTAATCAAATTAGTCTAATTCTGAACGAATACATACATAAACACCACATCTATTACACAGAGCAATAGCTGAAACATTGCCAATCACAATCCACCTCATTTTTTTATGAACTTTAGCATTTAAGTAAGTAAACAACTTACACTAACTCCTGTGTGTGCTTTCAATAATCACTTCATTAAAGCATTAGCAGAGATTTAGTAGACTGTCTGCTTAATATCTGTTAACAGTTTTATAGTCCCTCAACAAACACTCTGCTGGAAGAAAATTTGCAAGTACTCATCAACTTATTCTATTTACCTTAACCCTAATTATTATATTCTGCTTTGTTACCAATACCCTTATGACAATATAGTTGAAAAAGCTACATTTATAGTCATAATGTATACATATTCAGAATATTTCAAGGAGTCCATCAAAATGAAGAGATTAATTATTGTCAACAGCAGCCATAGTTGCTTCACAAAATTAGGTTTTACGTCACTGAAGATACAGGCTAGAAAAATAAGCTGTTTGGGGTTAGAACAATCACTTAAGCTTTTAATTTAGCTTTCTGTTAACAGTCACTTCCTTCTGAATTTTATTATGCCTCATGACTGATTTATCAAAACATTTATAATGAGAAAAATGCATTGAAATCTTAATCCTGAGCATATGAAGACATGCTCCCCTGCCCTTCTCTAAGTGGATGATACTATACAGTCCTGTAAAACTAAAAAAGCGGAGATGTTCATCACATTGAAGAACAGCAAAGTGTACTTTTCCAATTTCATATCCTCTAAAGAAATGGCTGCCCATACTAAAGAGAATGAAGGGGGAAATAAGTTAAGAGGGAAATGTCCCTGAGGGAAAAGGAGAAAGGAATAATAAGCTATTTAATTTACACTTTAAATTATTTTATGCTGAACAGATACACTGTGGGTCCTTACTGGTATTTAAATGATTACCAAATTATATTAATCCTTTTTCAGAGAACATTTTCCAGCTACAGATTTGCGGCTCTAAATGAGGACTTCTTTTAAGTCAAATTACAGAGGCGTAACACTCTGAATTTCATTTACAAGTTAACTGTTCTATTTATCCACAATTAAGACTTTTCAACACTTTTTAAATCTCCTTCAATTAAACAGTAAACAATTACAAATAGACGTCCTTGCTGCAGGCACAATACTACCACTGAGGTTTGATTGTTTACTAATGTCTTCAATTTTGCATGAGACCTTGTGTTTTAACTAGTAAGCAGGTAGTTTTGGCCTTTATCTCATTAGACCTTTTCAGTCTCTCAAGTTCACATCTATGGTGTTTGCCGCTATGATCTGACTTTAAAATAAAAGCGTATCAGTCGGAGAGTGCTGACCTTTTAATGAAAATGTCAGTGTTCGTGTTCCTGTGAGGGTCTGGTCTGAGTTTTTCCACCGGCTGAGCTTTTCCTCAATGGCTTCTCAGTGGACGGACACATGACCAGGACTAATGGCATGATGGGCTCTATTTTAATAATCTAAGCATATGGGCTATAGCAGAGATGCCCAAAGTAGGGTCCACGGGCCAAAGTTGGCCCATTGTAACCTTTTATTTAGCCCACCATTCCATCTGAGAGGAGCGTGAGTATGATGAAGAGGGTTGGGGCGAATGCCTTTAACACAGAGATCATCATTTCTAATTTGACATAACTTGTTTTGTTTGTTTTTTTGCTGAGCTGCAAAAAATAAACTAACAGAAATTAAATGTTTAAATTAAGTGTAAATGAATCAGATTTTTAAAAATGTAAATACTGACACTTGACGGATAGATCAGCAAGCAAGGCAAAAACTGATGTAATTTTGTTATAAATTAGATTGTTTTGTTTTTATGGCAATACATTTTTTATAAAATGTAAACAAATGCTGTATTAGTTAATATAAAGCAATGTTTTCTAGTCATTTTTAAACAATGTTAAATAAATTAGGAAATTACTTATAGTAAATTAACCCACACATATTTGCCTTCAGAACATTAGTCTCGATCAAGTTTGTTTTTTGGCCCAATATAAGAAAAAGTTTGGGCACCTCTGGTCTATAGTCTTTTTAATATCGGTGCAGGTGCACTTCTCAAATCCACTTTTGCTATTTCAAAGATGAGAAAAACGGCCCAGCTGATGGTCTAAAAGAGTTGTGCTAATTCTCTTAATGGGTTATGGTTGTTTTACACGGAACGTGCATTAAATCAATCATCTCCCATTGCCTTTAAGAGTAAGTTTTGGTCACGCCATGTATTTGCTGAAAGCTGTTTGAAATCCTAATGCTTCGCTAGCAGGGCAATGGGTCTGCTAAAAATAAATTAATAACAAATGCGAAAATGAAACAATTCAAACATAAACTATTTTTATGAAAAAATTATAATAATAACTACCAGAGGCAGGTTAAAAGTAACTGTGTAAAATACACAGCAGTCTAATTTGAAAAATGGCACTGTCTGTATCCCATCAGCCGCCTAATTTTTTGTTTTATAGAGGCATTTCAACTTTGCAGCTTCAACTCTCTCATTACACGTTTTGTGCTGTATTGATAGACTGTAAAAGATATGGACATAGTATCCGTGACGTCCCCCAAAGGTTTTGCTTAGACAGGCTTTTCTTTGGGAGAAACACTTAATACTTTATTACCTGCGACTTGTTTGTGTTCTGACCACATGGGCTTGCTTGTATACTATATCAATAAAGTGTTTAGTCCTTCAAAAACATTGTAAAACTTTGAGCCACTAAGCATTGTTCTTATGGCATTTTTCTAAAGGAGGAAAACTTAAATAAGTTTTGGACAAACACCAAAAAGACATAGAAAACTAACAAGATTATAGATTTAACAGGCATTTTTAAATGTAGTAAAACCACACTTTTAAATTCTACACACTATCAATGGTTTGAAATATGAAATGGAGGTAGGTCCAAATTGAGTATTATCTGAGTCTGGATTGGGACTAGTCCAGACTAGCCCTGATGTAAAATATAATAATCTTTTTACATGTTAATCCATTACTTTTCATATTTAAAGATGTTTGTGTGCTGCTGTGCATTCCTGTTTGTGTAATAAGCAACATTTGTGTGTGTTGTGAACCTGCCTTGGCGCATTTCACTAACACACTCTATAAATAACAAAAAAATAAATAAATAAACTGCACCACTGACTTAAGACCAGCTTTTAGTTGAACAATTGCACAGTCTATTTTAGTTGCCTCAGAATAGCAATGTTCCTTAACACACTTCCTTTTCAGTCCAGCAAACCTATGGGTGCAGAAATGGACACAAAGGCATTTGCTATTTAAACTATGTGGCACAGGGCGTAAAATGAATACCTGTGGTGGGGTAAACCTATCAAAAAACACTTGCATCGTGCCTGGCCCTCTAAATCTTTTCTGCTTTGTTGAGATCAGACTAAACAAATACATGTTATTGGATCCTTTCTATGAACAACATTTGGCTGTTCCTCAAAGAAAAGAAAAAGCAGCATGTTGTAATTTTTGCATGTGGATTTAATTGACGTTTCAGAGCATGTGATAAGGTTTGACTGCACAGTTTGGTCTTTGTTGATCAAAGCATGTCTATAATATACAGTCCGTTTCCATTCTACAGTAGCACAACAGCACAGTAGCACTCGCATTAATCAAATTACACCATTCAGCTTATTCTAATGGGCTTGGACTCCAGTTTCCTTCACTTCAAACACGTCAGGCTTAGGCTACGGCCTGCTTAGACGTTGACATTTTAAAGGCAAGCAAGAGACGGGGCGCAAACAGAGAGGGATACGAATGAGAGAGCGTATGAAAAGGCTTGCAAATGACTAATGTCTTTCTCAGCAGATGCCACGGTCAGACATAAACGTGATAAAAACTGTGATTCGTACGAGCGCAGAAGCGTGCAGAATGAAACCCAACTGCTAATGTGCCGTTAGAATGACAGACTCCATAGAGTGGAGCGGAAACCTTCCATCCTGCCACAGACAATTGAGCTGTGGGAGAGTAAAAGACAGAACAGACTGCAGCAAATCAGGCATATCTGCACTGTGTCTTATAAAGCCAAGGGAATTATGGGTAATGAAGGGTAATCATTGGCCTACAGTCAGTCATTCTCTAAATGTGGTAAGAAATCAGTGTGCTTTTATTACTGTATGCATGATCCTAACTTCTTAAATTGAGGCTGGGATGTTTCAAATACCAACAAGCAAAGATATTTTTAAATAAATAAATTAAATTAATAAAAAATATATATAAATTATAGAAGCCATTTTTTCCTCTCATTCATTCAATCATTTTCTTTTAGGCTTAGTCCCTTTATAAATCAGCGGTCGCCACAGCAGAATGAACCACCAACTTATCCAGCATATGTTTTATGCAGCGGAAGCTTTTCCAGCCGCAACCCAACACCAGGAAACACCCATACATTCCCGCATTCACATACACCACAGCCAATTTAACTTATTCAGTTCACCTATAGCACATGTCTTTAGACTGTGGAGGAAACCGGAGCACCCGGAGGAAACCCACGTGAACATGAGGAGAACATGCAAACTCCACACAGAAATGCCAACTGACCCAGTCGGGGCTCAAACTAGTGACCTTCTTGCTGTGAGGCGATTGTGCTACCCACTGTACCACTGACGCCCTGTTTTATCTTTTTAATTATTTGAATATTTTTCATTTCTCAGTGCACTGTTCTAATAACTGAATAACTTATATGTTGGTTTATTTTGAGTCAGAGGGGGTATTAGGCATGTGAAAAAGTAGTTTGTGGATAAGAGTGCTTACTGTAGACGCGAATCGTTTCAAATGATTCAGTTCGATTTGATGAACTAGTTCAACCGGTTCACTTAGAAGATCCAGTTAAAAGAAAGATTCATTTGTGATTACTAATAAAGAAATTAAACCTATTATTGGGCACAAATGTATTAAATGAATAATTTGAAGTCTCTGTATTTAATGCTGTCACCGTGCTGCTGTCATGTCCACTTGTTGTTTTTGTCATTCAAGCAACAGCGAGGATGACTAGAGAAGAACCGGTTTGATCTGGTCAATGGCATCAGAATTACAGACTCTGAGGTGCCATACGGGTGCCAAACACCTGCAGCGCAGAGTAAATAGATTTACTTCTAAAAGGCTTACAGTAGGTTTATGTATTAAATACATTTACAAAGACAAAAATGAAGGACATTTTTGCAATAATTTTAGTTAATTTCAGTTAGTTTTGTATGTACACAATACAGATTCAGTTAGTTCTATTTTTTTTTTAAACATCCGCTGCTTAAAACATATGCTGGAAAAGGTGGCGGTCCACTGTGGTGACCTCTGATGAATAAAGGGACTAAGCCGAAAGAAAATGAATAAATTTATATTTTATAATTTGGTTTAAACACCACCTATGTCTGGGTCTTCTAGAATATAGATACAGATAGAGACACATTTTTGTATTTTCACAATAATAATAATAATAATAATAATAATAATAATAATAATAATAATAA
>CAIGQZ010026071.1:14964-26520 GCA_903798205.1 Danio tinwini
ATAATAATAATAATAATAATAATAATAATAATAATAATAATAATAATTTTATTGCACTTTTGATGATATACTTTTTTTCCCATTATTTTTGATAATCAAAATGTTTGTACATAAATAGCCAGTCAGGATTAGGATTAGTAATAGTTGACATGTACTTGCAAAATTACATTTATTTAGACGAATATGCTAGAGAGTGTCAATATAAGGTGATAGCAGACATTAAAAAGTGTACTAATCGTCTAATGACTAGTTTCATAGTCAACAAAAAATACCTAAAGATCGTCAGAAAAAAAATGATGTCAGAGCTGAGGTTTTTGTACGTTGATGTTTATATCATATGTAATGTGTGTTATGTAGTGTGACACTGGCTGTTCACCTTTGGGACAATGTAAACACAGAATTAGCCACCTCAATGCTTACAAAAGTGTCATGTTCCTCTTCCGGCCCCCATGTTGTACATTTTTATGACTATCGTAGTTAAAGCCCTCTGCCTCCCCATGTCATGCTGACAGACACAAGACAGTTCTCACAACCACTAAAGGCCAAAAGGTCATAGACTCCATTCATTTTTAATTGGCCTGGAATCATTTCATATTCATATTGTGACAGAATGAAGATGGGATGCTGTCATAGTAAATTTGAGGAGATGTCAGAGAGCAATACAAGTACAATAGAGAGGGGTCACCCAACCCCCCAACACACTCATTCCATTTAGACTGTACAACATTAATATATTATGAAAATTAAATATTCCAAATAATGCCTTTTGATAAAGAAGCATGGCTAATGTTTATGTCGAGCATTACTGTTATTCTCTGTATCAGCGGGGCAGCAGTCGGTCTGTGCTCAGAGGGTGTTTGGGTGTGAAGGGCTGACAGTGTATAATTTACCATTTGTCCAGGTCAGCGTGTAAAATCAGAGACATAGACTCTGACAGGCTTGAGGCCCCTGTGGAGCCCCTGCTGAAACTCCATCAAAACCCTCTGAGCTCCTGCACACAGCTGTGGTGTGCACTCAGATTGCATATAAGCATTTTGACCTGGACACTGGACTTTCCTGCTAGTCACAACAAAAGAGCCAAAATAAAAAGGAAAGGGAGAGAGAAAACTCCCTCCAAAGAAAATCCACACTGCATTTACACAGTTTTTGCATCATAAACAATGAACAAATATGTTTATTAAACAGGGATTATGTTATAATGGTATAAATTGTGAATTTCAAATACAATAACTATGTTTAAACAACTTGAAATGTAAACAATGTATGACATATATAACAAATACAAAGTATACTTACTATTTTTAACATTTAATAAATATTTGGATATATGTGCGATATTGAAAAAATCTGATTTTGCAATATTTTATTTTTCTGCAATAAATATTGCGATATAAATACAGTTTCACAAGATAGTTTAAATCTAACAGTAACAGGGGAGTCTAACAGTATTCAGGTACAGAAATTGAAAAATTCTTTTTTTGCTTTGTCTCTTTTCTAGACCAAATATTCTTAGACCAAGTAAAATAATGTTTTGTTTTCCTTGAAAACAAGTAAAATAATCTTGTTTTTGCTTTGAAATGACAATATTGGACTAGGAACAAGACAAAAATTATTGAGAAAACCTTTTTGTTCATAAATCATACAATTCTAGTAATTAAATACAATTCTGTAACTCCTGCTCAAGTATAATTTAGTCTCAAAATTGCATATTTTTAAGATGTGACTTGTGGATCTGCACATTGCAATATTGACACTGAAACAATATATTGTGCAGCCTTAATATGTTCACATGTATATTGCAGTGTTTATATATTAATAATATGTTTTTTACATCTTAATAATACAAGTTTTCATGTAAGATAATAAAAAAAATAATAATAATGAGGAAATCAGTGGGCATCACGGTGGCGCAGTGGGTAGCATGATAGCCTTACAGCAAGAAGATCGCTGGTTCGAGCCTCTGCTGGGTCAATTGGCATTTCTGTGTGGATTTTGTGTGTTCGCGTGGGTTTCCTCCAGGTGCTCTGGTTTCCCCTACAAGTCCAAAGACATGCGGTACAGGTGAATTGGGTAAGCTAAATTGTCCGTAGTGTATGTGTGTGAATGAGTGTGTATGGATGTTTCCCAGAGATGGGTTGCGGCTGAAGGGGCATCGGCTGGGTAAAACATGTGCTGAATAAGTTGGCGGTTCATTCCGCTGTGGCAACCTCAGATTAATAAAGTGACTAAGCCAAAAAGAAAATTAATGAATGAATTAGTAAATCAGTTAGAACTGTGCCTGAGAACACAATATAGTGTAGAGTTTTTATCACATCACAAATATGTAAATATGTAATCTGATGCACAACACTTTTGTATTTTCATGCTCAGGATAACTGTTCTTTAAGTGTCCCAGAGTAGCTCAGTTCACAGTAAAGCATAAACATTTATTAAATGAACACATACAATTTCATGGGTGATATGGTGGCTCAGTGGTTAGCAATGTCGTTTTACAGCAAGAAGGTCGCTGGTTTGAGTCCTGGCTGGGTCAGTTGTCATTTCTGTTTGGAGTTTGCATGTTCTCCCTGTGTGCACGTGGGTCCCCACTCAGTCCAAAGACATGCAGTATAGGTGAATTGAATAAAGTAAATTGGCCGTAGTGTGTGTGTGTGTGTGTGTGTGTGTGTATGTGTGTGTGTGTGTGTGTGTGTGTTTGTGTGTGTGTGAATGAGTTCCCATGAATTCCCAGTACTGGGTTGCAGCTGGAAGGGCATCCAAAGAGTAAAACATATGCTGGATAAGTTGACGATTCATTTCGCTGTGGCGGCCACTGATGAATAAAGGGACTAAGCAAAAGGAAAATGGATGAATGATGAATGAAAACATTTTCTTAAACTTTTCCTTTAAGAAAAGTTCGCTTGGTAGCCGTATTTGTAACGCACCAGAGTAGCTATTTTCATCTTCAGCAACTTAAGTGAAAGAAGAAAAAAACTAAACCTACTGGTCAAGATTCATATTTCAAAACCATTTAAAAAAACAGGAAGAGATCTGACAACAATAATAAAATACATTTCACAAAGCATCAATCTAAATATTGCACTGTACAATTATTCTAATTTTAGAAGCGCTACTGTACAGTTCCTCATAATTATGGCCCCTCAGGGAGTTTTTCCCACCCCTCCTGAAACCGGCCAGCAGGGGTACCCCACCCACCATAGCAGAGGTCTGGGGGAATGAGACCTGCGTCATGCCCCGTGCGTCCCAGGCCGAGGCCCAGGGGACAGAGACACATATCCTCTATATAGACAATAGAGCTGGAACACTGTCAGGAGGAGTCACAGCAGGACTGTACCCGACTCTACATTTGTGTGTGCAAATTAAACTTTCTTTGTTTTACTGCATGTTAGAGAACCACTGTGTGTGTATGCTACCGTGTGTGTATGTGTGTGTGTGCTCAACAGAACCAGTGGGCAGGAAACCCTAACAGTGAGTCTGTTACCCCCTGCCCGTACTGACAGGATACACAGACTGCCAAGCCCGGCACAGTAGGTGAGCAGCCATTATGCTAAAGCTACTGTAGGAAGTACAGACACACACAATCCAAAATGTGACCACCCTTCTGAGAGTTTATGCTGTGCTATACTAATGAATGTACGCAAGTCAGTGCTATTTTCAGAAACCAAGACTTTTTGCATGTCGTTGGGAGCATCTGTCATATTTTAGTGTTTTTATCTGGTGTAAAATGTGTGTGTGACACTCACTGTAGCTCCTGTGGCTTTTGCAAGGCGACTTAAGATAAGAGCTCCCTGACTGACTCAAACACAATGCCCACTGTGGCAAAGGAAGAGGAGCGGTGGGGGCAAAAGAGCCTTTTGCTGTTGTCAGCACAAGTTCAACATGATTAGATAAAAGACTGTTTTCACTCACTTTGTGTTGCGGTGTGGATACACATAGAGATATGACTGGTAGAGCAGAGCTGGCTTACTTGAGGATACAGAGCAGCAGGAAGTCTTTAGAAAGACATAAGGCTGTTAGCAAAGTGATGGTCACATAAGGGAAGTTATTTTTCTGTTCATGAGCTTGTGCGTCTAAGCTGAAATTCAATTCATTGTTAAAACAGAGATATTTCATTTATTTGAGATGTTTCATAAAACTGAGACCCTGCTACTAGCATGTTTATAATACAGTTTAAAGGGTCAGTGATTTTATTTTAATGATGAAATGTATTTTAAGCTCACTAAATATGCATTTTAGCAACCATTAATACATTTCTCAGTATGAAGACGTTACTATTTTCTGTGTCAAACAATCCCTCACAAGTTATATTGGTCACACTTTACACTATGGTTTCATTTGTTAATGTATTTATTAACATAAACTAATTATGAACAATACTTATTTGCTAGTGCATATTCACATCCAAATTTATGCATGTTAACATTAAATAATGCATTGTGAGTTAACATGAACTAACAATGAACAACTGTATTTTCATTAACTAATGTTAACAAAGCTGAATAAACACTGCAATAAGTGAAGTTTATTTATAAACTAATTTCGAGAGGATCATGTGCTTATGATTGATTGCAGCAGGCCCGGCATTATTCAATTTATGATTCACCAATCAGACGATTCCAAAGCCACTTTAAATACCTTAAGTTCCATATAACAGCCATCTTCGTTTGGAAAAATCTCTCCGCCCTTCCACCCCTACTCCTCCTCCTTTCCCAGATGGGTGACACGTTGGCTCAGTTGTTAGCACTGTTGCCTCACAACAAGAACGTCACTGGTTCTATGCCTTGCCAAGCCAGCCGACGTTTCTGTGCGGAGTTTACACGTTCTCCTCGTGCTCACGTGACTTTCCCTCGGGTTCCTTGGTTTTCTCCCACCATCCAAAAACCGGGCTCGAGGATCTTATGAGCTCAAGGCTCTCTCCCGGGACAGCATGCCAAACAAGCTTTATAATCAATTCTTTTTTAAGGAAACCAAGATGCAGTTTAATAATAGAAAATGCAAAGAACTGCATTTATTTGAAATGGAGATGTTATGTAACATTATTACTGTCACATTTTATCAATGTAATCTGACCTTGATGTTTTCGTATAAAGAAAAAATGCCAAATTAAATTTAAGTTAAATTTGGTTTTATTTACGTTTAAAACATGGCCCAACAGCCATCATGTCTGCTGCTATGCTGCATTCATTCATTTTCCTTCAGCTTAGTCCCTTTATTCATCAGGGATCGCCACAGCAGGATGAACCGCCAACTTATCCAGCATATGTTTTACACAGCGGATGCCCTTCCAGCTGCAACTCAGTGCTGGGAAACACTCATACACACATAAACTACGGCCAATTTAGTTTATTCAATTCACTTATAGCGCATGCATTTAGACTGTGGGGGGAACCGGAGCACCAGGAAGAAACCCACACAAACACGGGGAGAACATGCAAACTCCACACAGAAATGCCAACTGATCCAGCCAGCACTCGAACCAGCGACCTTCTTGCTGTGAGGTGACAGTGTTAAGCACAGAGCCACTGTGTCACACCTGCTATGTTACAGAAAAAATTTACTTTACAAAGATTCATTTTGACGCAGTGGCGCAGTAGGTAGTGCTGTCGCCTCACAGCAAGAACGTCGCTGGGTCGCAGGTTCGAACCTCGGCTGGGCTGGGTCAGTTGGCGTTTCTGTGTGGAGTTTGCATGTTCTCCCTGCGTTCGCGTGGGTTTTCTCCGGGTGCTCCGGTTTCCCCCACAGTCCAAAGACATGCAGTACAGGTAAATTGGGTAAGCTAAATTGTCCGTTGTGAATGAGTGTATGGATGTTTCCAAGAGATGGGTTGCGGCTGGAAGGGCATCCGCTGCGTAAAATCGTGCTGGATAAGTTGGCGGTTCATTCCGCTGTGGCGACCCCTGGATTAATAAAGGGACTAAGCCGACAAGAAAATGAATGAATGAAGATTCATTTTACAATGCCATATATTCATTTAGCAGACCCTTCTTAAACAAAATGATGTACACATAAAAAAAATCATCAAGCGATGATGAGAACACACTGACATTAATACTAATTTGATCAACAAATAATACTATAAACCAAGAAAAAGAAATGCTTGTTTTAAATGCAGTTCCTCATTAATTTGTGTAAGAAAACGTTTGGTATATGTTTCTGATTTGGTAAACACACATGGCCTAATATGCATAGTGAGACATTTTGAAAACTGAAGTATTGTGTGTACGTGTGTGTGTGTGTGTGTGTGTGCAATGAACTGAAAAAAATCTAAAGAAACATACATTTATTTAACTTGTTTGAATGGGGCTACACAGTGGCGCAGTGGGTAGCACGATCGCCTCACAGCAAGAAGGTTGCTGGTTCAAGCCTCGAGTGGGTCAGTTGGCATTTCTGTGTGGAGTTTGCATGTTCCCCCTGTGTTCGCGTGGGTTTCCTTTGGGTGTTCCGGTTTCCCCCACTAGTCCAAAGACATGTGTTATAGGTGAATTAGGTAAGCTAAATTGTCCAAAGTGAATGAGTGTGTATGGGTGTTTCTCAGTGATGGGTTGAGGCTGGAAGGACATCCGCTGCGTAAAACATATGCTGGATAAGTTTGCAGTTCATTCCATTGTGGCAACCCCAGATTAATAAAGGGACTAAGCCGAAAAGAAAATGAATGAATGAATAAAATAGTTTGAATATCTTTCTTTCAAGATGTTCGGTGACCAAACTCCTAATTTAATGGATATAACTGTTAGATAAAACTATTTTGTTTAAATGCAAGAAAGAGTATTGACCTTATTCACTGAGAAATGTTTACAAATTATTAATTTTCAAAAGGAGATGTGCTTAATTATGCTGAGCACTATATATGTGTTCAAAATTAATTAACAATACACAAAAATATCTGAAACAAAAGCATATCTATTTTCATCTGTGTATCTATTTCCACTTCTGTGAGAACACACTGACATCAACACTAACTTGATCAACGATTAATACCATAAACCAAGAAAATAAAATGCAGTTCCTCATTAATTTGTGTAAGAAAAGATTTGGTATATGTTTCTCATTTGGTAAATACACATGGCCTAATATGCATAGTGAGACATTTTGAAAACTGAAGTATTGTGTGTACGTGTACGTGTGTGTGTACGTGTACGTATGTGTGTGTGTGTGTGTGTGTGTGTGTGTGTGTGTGTGTGTGTGTGTGCCCCGCAATAGAACAGCTGCTGCTGGCTGTTGACAGACAGTGTGTCCCTCAGACAGAAGAGCTTGTACTTGTTGTGTTAACACTAACCCTACACAATAATCTGGCCCTTGTAAAGCAGGTATCGCCCGCACAATAACATCATTGTCAAACATGCTAATGAACACGGGGAGGGGCCCTGAATAAATTTAGATGGGAGAGAGAGAGGGAGGGAATGAGGAATGGAGAGAGAGATGGAAGGAGGGAGGAACAGAGGGTGAGGGAGGGAGCTTGAAGGGCATTGTGGGTTGTTGTTTCGCATCACTGAACACTGGAGAGTTGTCTTATATCCTCACAATACAAATTAGCCTTAGCCCAAAAGACCGAGAGACTAAAGCAGGCGACAAATGTGAAGTTTTAAACCCCCTGCACAATAGTTTGCTCCCTCACACACACACACACACTTCAGCACTAAAACGGGGCGAGAGAGAAAGTGGCACTGTTGGTCTTTCTCTAATGAAGCAAGCCAAGATTCAAGTCAATAGAGCAATTCATTAACAAATCAAAGTCCCAGGGGTGCGAGTGCGTTTGAGGGAGATCGGCTGTCCATATGCCCGGGGTCACAGTGCCCTCCCGCTTCACACACACACTCTATTCAGCGTACACACACAAAACCGTTAGGGTCGCCCGTTATCTGTCGACTCCAACACAAACACAACAGAATTTCCATATGGTCCATGAAAATAGATACGCCGCGCTTTGCTTTTACTTCCCACGACCCTTAACTAAACACACACACACGCACACGCCCCTGACGCCCGTGTGTCAGCTCAGTTTTTAATGCTCACCTCAATCAGCCAATCACCTGCGTTCTTCGACTAAACTTCATCTACCCCAGGAATCATATCTGAATGAGTTTTTTCCTCAACATCTCTACTCTCTGTCTAGATCTTTTCACTGAGAGGCTGTCAGGCCGTACGAACGTGAGGGTGGTACTGATGTGCGAGTGTGTGTTAAAGGCACATTGAGGCAGGATGAGTTGCAGAAGAGGATTTAGAGTGGAGGGCCCTTCACACTACTCTTTCAAATCCTCACAAATAAAGCTCTTTACAGCCTGAAAGTGGCCCCTCGGCCCTCTCCAGGCTCAGCCCACTCAAAGGCCCAACATGATTGTCATGGATATTACACCACGCAGGCAACAACAGAACGCGGAGACAAGTGTCGATCGAGAGACAAAACCCGAGCAGACTTTTCCGCCAGGCAGGCCAGGGAATGTTGACGGGCCGGTGAAAAGGTTGTTTAACCTTTTGAAAGTGAATGGAGAGACCCTGAAACAAATGCAGTGTGATAGACCCTATACCCACAGGGACACTCCAGAAACACTAAACCCTGTAAGAGAGACAGGGCAAAAGAGACGGATGAAAACACGATTGGATAACAAACGGTGTGTGTGCCAGATCCTATCGACTAAAATACGTCGCGTTTTTAGAAGCTTCGGTGTGGAGAAGAGGCGCCGATGGATCTGAATGCCTGTCAACTTGGAAAGAGTGTGAAGGGTTCTAAAGGCCCTCCAAAAAAGCTTGTTTTTCTGTAATATTCAAAATATTAAATTTATTTAATTTCTTCCCCTTCATCTGCTTGAATGTTTTTTTTCTCCAAGATATTACTTCTTACAATTTATTCATGAACATCACTATGATCTACCAAACGGTAAAAAAGAGTCTAAAATGCTATATACAGTGCTCAGCATAATTGAGTACACCCCATTTTGAAAATGAATATTTGTATCCATTTCTCAATGAATATAGGCATGTATTTTGGTGCATTTAAACCAAACAGATTATTAAACAGATATAGTTATTAAAATAATATTTTAGTCACCAAACAGATTTAGAAATTGAAAAATAATACAATTAAATTCAAGCAATATATAGCAAAATTTGTATTTGTATAAAATTAGTATTTAGTATTTTTCTATAATATAAATTTGGGTGTACTAATTGTTGGACCGTTATCGTAAGTTATTTTGTTAGATAACTGACTAATCTAAGTATATGCACAAATATAATATTGTATAGCTTCCTATTAAAACATGAATTTAAAAGATAGATTTGTGAGGGGTGTAAACATATGTATACAGTGCTCAACAAAAATGAGTACCACTCAGAATTCTCTTTTAAATGTACATTTTCTCTAGGATGTTTACAATAATATATAAATTAGATTATTCAATAAAACTGAGTACACTCAAATGAATATGTTGGAAAAATGTTACAGCCAATTTTAATAAACAGGAACAAATTCAAACAAATAAAAAAATCTAGAATTTATTTGACAGTTTGTTGTTATTTGATCAATTGATGAAAGTATATATATATTTTTGCAATAACTTGTTTAAATTCTAATGTAATATCTTTCTTTTCATGAAGATGTTCGGTGACCAAACTCTTATTTTAATGAATATAACTGCTTGATAAAACTGTTTTGTTTAAATTCAAGAAAAAGTATTGGCCTTATTCACTAAGAAATGTATACAAATATTAATTTTCAAAAGGAGGTGTGCTCATTTATGCTGAGCACTATGGATGTATTTGTGTGTGTTTATTTATTTTTTGCAATAATGGATAACTTACATCATCTCCATCTACATTCTATTGTAAGGTTGAAAATGACTTGAGCCTAAAATACATTTATATAATGGGTGAAATATACATTTCTAATTTCTAAATAAAACTATATTGAGCCTCACAGTTATAAAATATACTTAGCACATTGATTGATTTATATATTGATTGATTGAAATTAATTATTTTAAGCCATTTACTAACCCTGACTCACTTAAGAGGATCTTCATGGGTAAGGATAATTTATAAAACATAATATATGTTAGATAATATAATAATATAATATAATATAAAATAGATAATATATAATATGAATTAGATAATAATATATGTAGTCAGTAGTTTAACTACTTTATATTTCAACTCTCACAGTTTCAGTGAATTGAAAACAAAGGTATGTGAAGACATAGAGTACTGAAATCCTATTGAAATAGTTTGTAGGTCTTAAATAGTTTGTAAAGATTTGGTAGGGGCGTTACAGTGACGCAGTGGGTAGCATTATTGCCTCACAGCTGACCCCGCTGACCCCATTTCTGTGTGGAGTTTGCATGTTCTCCCTGTGTTCACGTAAGTTTTCTCCGGGTGCTCCGGTTTCCCCACAAGTTCAAAGACATGCGGTATAGGTAAATTGAATAAGCTAAATTGCTATGTGTGAATGCGTGTATGGGTGTTTCACAGTGTTGGGTTGTGGCTGGAAGGGCATCTGCTGCGTAAAACAAATGCTGGATAAGTTGGCGGTTCATTCAGCTGTGGCGACCCCTGATTAATAAATAAAAAGCAGAGAAAAAAAAAAGAATAAATGAATGAAGGTTTGGTAGGTCTTAGAATATATACTTTTTATGATGATATCAGGACAGTGCTTTCACATATTTTTCACCATCTGTCTAATATTTGACACAGAAGCATATGTGCACAAACACACAACTTGGAAAACCCACTCCAGCATTTTTGACAGATCTAAAACAAACCGTACCACAGCAAGTTTCAGAAAACTTATTCCACACCTCTCCTCTCGCCTTCACTTAGTCTGAGACGACAATATAAAAAGAAGTCATTTAAAATGGTAATGATGGAGAATGCAAATGATTTCACTTTGTAATTAAACTTTGCTGTAAAACAGATATTGCTGCGGTTGATTTGGAAAGTGGGGCATGTGACAATTACCGAGCGGTTAATTGCGAAGCTGCTCAGCATTGCTAATTGTTCCGTGAGGATGGTGGAATGAGTTCTTGGCAGAGGCACTCTATCAACATGACCAGAGCCCAGCAGAAGCACTTCAGCTCAGACGAGTCACCTGAGAGCAGCCGCTCACCCCTCCTTCACCTGACCAATGGGCCAGAACCAAGCAGTCTGCCTTCACACGCTACTTCACCAACTCTGGGTTACAGCTGAGGATTAATACAAGTCTAGAGTAGTGGGAGTGAAGGAAGGTCAAATAAGAGGGATGGCAGCGAAGAACTAATAATTATTTGCAATAATATAAGTTTAGCAAAGACTTTTTTCTTGTTATCAACATCCTTTTTTGTTTTTGTTGCTGCTCTATAAAGGTGCAATAAAATGACTTATTTATGGATTAAACAAGTTATCGTATTAGATCATTGTATTGTACTTAGGGGCTGTTGAATGATTGCCTTGATACTGATTGGCTGATGAAGATTATAAGGTGTTATGTTGTTTTCAGATAAACACACAGCTAAAGTAGTTCAAGGCAGATAGTGGCCACATTATAGCCTAACTTTATAAAAAAAATAAAAATAAAAATAAATATAT
>CAIGQZ010026079.1:677-11298 GCA_903798205.1 Danio tinwini
CATTTATCAAACATTTATAGTAATGCAATCTGACTACTTTTGGATTACATTTATGCTACTTTTATCAAACATTTATGGTACTGTAATCTGACCTATTGTGGATTACATTTAAATTACTTTTATTACACATATATTGTGACAATCTGATTACTTGTGGATTACATTTGAATTACCTTTATTACACAATCATGGTAATGTAATCTGCTGGTACACAACCTTGGGTCAAATAAGAAAAAATTTACATCTTTTGGTATAAAAAGAATAATTTAAATTGAATAGAAAAAAATGTACGCAACATTGGGCTACCACAATCATTTTTTCGAGAACATACCCAACTCTGCACACAAAACACAGTCTATTTTACACATACACACCAATTAGGATGTGCAAGTACCTTTGTTTTCAAGCATCTGAAACATGAATTAAAATTAGACATCAATAATTGTTGGAGATCCTGAGCAATTTAATACAAACAGAGACTCAGAATAGGCCAAAGTTCAACCCAGCGATGAAGCACAGAGAAAAAGTTGAATAGAAATATCAGAGAGAAGCTTCGATCTCTCAGTTTGACCAGCAGTCGACCCGTGGAACTAATTAAACTCGTTAGATTACTAGAGGATTATTAGACGTCTTAATGATGAAGATACGTTTGATGGAGCAGTTCAACATCTCCTCGGCGTGCATCAGGAGAAAAAGACAAAACATAATTAACATAAATATGCGAGATTAGAGGAGAAACATCAAAGTGTCGGGTTCATTCTGCAGAAAGAGAGAGAGTCGAGAAAGACAAAACTGAACAAATGAAGGACAGGGTGAACAAATGAGAAAAGAGCAAAGAGTGAACGAAAGAATAAAGAACTAATGAGGGTAAAAAAACAAACAAACGTAAGAGAGAAACAACAGAGCAAAGAGAAATTAAAGCATCAATTGCATAACAAACAATTAAAAGAAAAATAATGCATGAAAGAACGAGAGAAGAAGTGGAACAGACAGCAGTCGATGAAGCAAACAAAAATAAATGAAAGAGAAAAGATAAACAAAAACGAATAAACAAAACAGAACAAAAACAAACAAGAAGCAATGAAAAAGAACAAGAAAACAAAAACGAATAAACTAAAGAATTAAAGAAAAAAGGAAAACAGAAAAATAATTTTTTTTTTATAAAAAATCTGAAAAAAAAAACAAAAAAAAAACAAGCAAGTAATGTGTATTTATATAGCGCATTATATTGTGTACACCTAAAGCACTTCACAATCATGAGGGGGGTCTTTCCACACCACTACCAGTGTGCAGCATCTACTTGGATGGTGCGACAACAGCCACAGGACAAAGGCGCCAGTGTGCTCACCACACACCAGCTATTGGGCGAGAAAAAATGTAACGCGTACGCATACCGCAAGCTCTGTGATTGGTCGGCTTGGTAGCGCTGACGAGTGTGGGCAGAAGTGAGAGCCGCGCACCCGATGCAGCGAGTGTTTACAAGTGTGGAGTCCCGTGAAGGAGCTCAGGATGGAGACTGATGTTTTGTGTTTACCTTATGATTAAAGTTGTTTCACGTCCGCCAGTTCCCGCCTCAAAATGAGCGAATTTAAGCCACTTGTACATTAAGGAAATGTTCAGAAAAAACAGAACACCAGCGAAGAAACTCGACACAGAGAAACATAAACACCTACTACCAGAAGTTTTATTGCAGAGCAACAGAAACAACGAGCTGAAGTATAAATGCACAGATACGTGCAAGGCATACGCCGTGGGTTACGGCAATCACTTATAAACCAGGCTTTAGTGGATGGGGATGATTGGGAGGCCATGATCGGTAAGGGCCAGGACATCGAGGTTACACCCCTACTCTTTACCAGAAGTGCCATGGGATTATTAATGACCACAGAAAGTCAGGACCTCGGTTTAACGTCTCATCCGAACGAACAAGAAAAAAATGAAGAAAAGAATAAAACAAAAGAACAAATGAAAAAGAAACAAATGAAAATAATAAATGAAAGAACAAAAGTAAACAAAAATATTGAAAAACAAACAAACAACAAACAAAAATGAATAAATAAAGCAGGACAAATGAGAAGTAATGCAAAAGAACAAGAAAACTAAATTAATAAACAAAAGAATGAAATAGAAAAAATGAAAAACAAACAAAAGAATAACCAAAAGAACAAAAACAAACCAAAAAAGAAAAAAAAACAAATGAAAGAAAGAACGAACAGAGGAAAAGGAAAGCATTGATAATATAATAAACAACTAAAGGAAGAATAAGGACTAAAAATGAATAAAAAAAGCAGCGCAAAAGAACAAACGAGAAGTAATGAACAGGACAAGAAAACAAAAATGAATAAACAAAAGGAGGAAACAGAACAAATGAAAAACAAACAAAGGAAAAAAAACAAACAAACTATCAAACGAAAGAAAGAATGAACAGAGCAGAGGAAAAGGAAAGCATTAATTATATAATAAACAACTAAAGGAAAACTAATGTATGAAAGAACGAGAGAAGAAACAGAACAGATGATAAATGTGCAAAAGAATTATGAGAAAAGACAGGAGCAAACAAAAAATACATAAAAAAGAAAAGAACAAAAATGAATAATCAAACAAATGAAACAGAACAAATGAAAAACAAACAAAAGAAAAGCAAAAAAAGATCAAAAAAGAAAGAACAAAAACAAACCAAAAAAAGAAAAAAACTAACAAAAGAAAGAAAGAACGAATAGATAAACAACTAAAGGAAAAATAAGGAATAAAAATAAATAAAACAGAACAAATAAAAAAACAAACAAAAGAAAAAAAGAATAAATGAAAAAAAAATAAACCCCAAAAATAAAAAAACAAACAAACGAAAGAAAGAAAGAATGAACAGAGCAGAGAAAAAGGAAAACATTGATTATATAATAATCAACAAAAAAAACTGATGTAGAAAAGAACGAGAGAAGAAAGAGAACAGATGATAAATGTGCAAAAGAATTATGAGAAAAGACAGGAGCAAACAAAAAATACATAAAAAAGAAAAGAACAAAAACGAATAATTAAAAGGAAACAGAAACAAAAGAACAAATGAAAAAGAAAATAAAACAGATTAAACAAAAGAACAAATCAGGAAAAATAAATGAAAAACAACAAGAAAAAATGAACAAAAGAATGAAACAAAACAACAACGAAAAGAATAAATGAAAGAACAGAAGCAAACAAAATATTTAAAAAACAAACAATAAACAAAAATAAATAAATAAATCAGAACAAACAAACAAATGAGAAGTATAATCTAGTGGCTAAATCAAACTTTCTTTATGTATAAGCAAGCATGGGGTGGCCTAATATTACTTAAAGGAAATTAGCTTACAGTTATATCCTCTATCTAAGAACCAGAGCTGGCGAGGATGTGTCCGTGAGCAGATGTCACTGGCCAGCATAATGACTCGGGTAAAGGATGAACCATTAACTGTAAATAAGGATTTATTAGGTTAATCGATCTAAATTAGACCAAACCACAACCTATAAGGTGATCAGCTTGAATTGGATGAATCTAAATTTAAATGATTATAAATTGGAATCAGATTAAATTCGGAGTTGGAAACAAATTAAAATAAATTAACAAATAAAAATATTTCTTTTCACATGTGCTAAAAAGGCTTACATGCATTTAACCTTCACCCATGCTGCGAGTTCCATCATTGGACTAATAGATAGACCCTTAAGCCTCGTTTCCACTGAGCGGTACGGTTCGGTACGCTTTTATGGCCGTTTCCATTGTCAAAAGGCATACCAAACTAAACTGTACTGCACCACTTTTTTGGCACCCTTTCGGAAGGGTACCAAAAGGCGGAGCTACACGCGCAGCTGAACGCTGATTGGTTACAGAGATACGTCACATCTCGTGGAGCTAGCTAGAATGAAAACAAAGGGAAGTACATAAAACTAATAGTATCCTGAATTGTAGGCTGCAGAGAGATATTTCAATTTTTTTTTATCCAAGGTTGAATATCTTTCAAAACTGATTTATTCTGCTCAAGCGTTAGCTCCCTCTTCAGCAATCATTAAAACAAGTAACCAAAAAATGTATGACTTTATTTGGAGACACAAAACTCATTATATTAAAAAATCTGATATTATCAAATCGTTTGAAGAAGGAGGTCTGAATATTATTGAGTTTGAAAGTATGATGTTAAAACTTAAATGGCTTCAAAGGTTTTTGAGTAATACTGATAGTTTTTGGTACACATTTCCTCGTGCCTTGTTTAATAAAATGGGAGGCATCCAATTTCTTCTCAGATGTGACTTTGATTTGCCAGAACTCCCAGTGAAGCTTTCAGCAATCCACCAACAAGTCTTATTGTTTTGGAAACTAGCGCACGCACACAATTTTACACCCCACAATACCCCTATCTGGAATAACAAGTATATTCTGCATAGTAACCAATCCATTTTTTATGAGGAATGATTAAATAAAAATATTTGGTCAGTAACAGACATAATGGATGGCAGGGGCAATATTTTAGATTATAATACTTTCATGGATTTGCTTGTCATCCAAAGCAGTTTTTCACTGCTATTAATGCAATACCCTCAGGTATAAAAATGTTAATGAAAAGTTTCCTATCTTATTCGAAAATTATTGAAATCGATCATAAACATTGCACTAATAAACACTTAAGACAAGTTGTTATTATCCAATCTTGCTTCCCCTATCAAGTATTGAGAAATAAATTATGGATAAAAATACTGTTAAACATTTTAGAACGATATATCTTACATTTCCAATTCTCCCCAAAGCAAAAGAAGTACAATTAAAAACATTAAATGATATATACCCTTCTAATAAGTTTTTACACTTAAAGTTTAATCTTGAAAATTCACCATGCCATTTATGTAAACATAATTGAAGACACAGAACACATGTTTTATACCTGCAGCTCTGTACAATCATTTTGGAAAAAGTGCAAGGCTGGTTGATAATGAAGAATGTGGATGCTGAAGGTTTGACTTTCACATTGCAAGATGTACTATATGGAATTACTAAAGATCGTTCTGTTTTGCACGATTTGATAAATATGATCATTATATTAGCCGAACATTTTATTCATAAATGCAGATATTTTAAAACTCCTCCACTACACAATGTCTACATAAAAGGACTTCTTCTCGGATGCCCTGGCTAAAATGAAAACAAAAAATGGCTTAAAAATGTTTAATTTGTTTGTATCATATGACTTGCCATAGTCAATATTTGTCTTATATTAATTTCTTTTCATGTTTTTATTTTCACACTTAATTTTGCTTTAGTTTGGATGATTTTTGTCATTTACATTTCTTGTATTATTGTATATTATTTTGGGTTGAGCCTTCCATGTATGATACTCAAGTTGTAAAATTAAATGCCAGTTTGTTGTATTTGGATTTTATATTTCCAATAAAAATAAAAAAAGGGACCGCCATGTTTTAATACACATCCGAGACAACTATATGCATATAATAATGAGCCATGGATGACCTGAGCTTAAACAAATGTTGTCGTTGTCTTGATGTACAGCCACAAAGCCAAGAAGATCAAAATCTGCCGTGTCCTGTTGTTGCTTTACGAGGCCGTCTAAAAGTGCGAGCGGTTTCGCTTTCTCCAGGGAGCTCGCGATCACGTCTATATTTCATATAACACACTTCTTGAGCTGATGATGATAATGTGTGTGTGATTAATAAAGTGTCTTCGACATCTGATCCGTTCAGAAAAGAAAAGGACAAACGCGAGAGTGAAGCACACAAAGGAGAAGCCCGACAAAACACAGGAGCAAATTGTTTTCAGCAACCTGAATCATGAACAATCTGCCATGTTTATCATCGACTTTTGGACTATTATGAACTGTGAATGACGGAATTACTCTCTAACAGAGGCTACATGTGCTGGTGAAGATTACAGACACAGATGAGAGGTTAGCTCTGACTGTGGGCTACTGTATATGTTGTGTGTTGATTTTGTACTCAAATAAAGACTAAATGTCTGCTGTGTGTAGTTTTTCTGTAAGTGGTAACATATCGGAGACGGTAAGGGTCTGTATGTGTTCATATAGGTTGCATTTATTTATTTATTTTATATAATTGCAGACGTTACAGTAGACTGTTTCATACTGTCATTGATCTGCAGTTATAATTAAATCATGTTCATAGAAAGGTTAGTAATAAACATTTATACACAAGTATTAATATGTTTAAAGCATCTCTTGTGTGAGAAGTGCTTCTCATATGATATGTGAATGACCCGTACAGCTTTACTGTAGACATTTATTCACCATGCCCACCAAAAGGGTACCCTTTGTAGTGGATACTGGTGACGCATACCGACCCATACCGTACCAGTCAGTGGAAACAAGCCATTACATCCACATCAACACGGGGAGAACATGCAAACTCCACACAGAAATGCCAACTGGCCCAGCCGGGACTTGAACCAGTGACCTTCTTGCTGTGAGGCCACAGTGCTGACCACTGAGCCACGGTGTCACCCCACACTTATTTATTTATTTAAAACATACTGACACCAAACCTTTGACTGGTAGTGCTTTTAAACCCCTAAATCAAGAACAAAAATGACAGAAAAACAACAGACAGCAATAAAAAACAACATCAGAAAAACAAAAAGACTTTATCTGCTGTAGATTTGGATGTTTTCCATCAACATCTTAATGTTTTATACGTCGTCATAAACATAAATCTTCCTGCAATCGCACTGACTGAGCTTCAGAAACCAGACGGCTTTACTTTAAACTTTAACACTGAGTTTATTCACTCACAAGCAGAGAGAAAGAAGAGAGTCTCTATTTGTCTTTAAGTAGAAACACACACACACACACACACACACACACACACACACACACACACACACACACACACACACACACACACACACACACACACACACACACACACATCCTCAGTGTGTTTAGTGCTGGTAATTACCTTTAAAGTTTGTTGGCCATAAATCAAGTGTGAATTGTTGTGCAGGATAATCCGGCCGCTTGCTTCGCTGATAAAATGTTTCTCCAGTGTGTGTAGATTCATCAGGCAGACATTAGATTGGATTATGTGTCTGAAGGCGTCTGTGGAGGAGCTGATGTTTGTATGTTCACAGGTGCATGTTTACTCTTTGCTTGCAGATTACAGATCAGTGCAATGTCATAAATGTTCACACAGTCCAGCAAAAATATGTATAACAATGCGATTGAGTAAATGAATGAATAAATGTAGAAATTAATAAATAAATAAGGCGACACGGTGGTGCAGTGGGTAGCACGTTTGCCTCACAGCAAGAAGGTCGCTGGTTCGAGCCTCAGCTGGGTCAGTTGGCGTTTCTGTGTTGAGTTTACATGTTCTTGTCGTGTGTTTCCTCCGGGTGCTCCAGTTTCCCCCACAAGTCCAATCACATGCGCTATAGGGGCTAAATTGGCCGTATGTGTGTGAAGGGCATCCGCTGTGTAAAACATATGCTGGATAAGTTGGCGGTTCATTCCGCTGTGGAATGATTAATAGATTAATAAAGGGACTAAGCAAAGAAAAAGAATGAATAAACAAATAAATAAATAAATAAAACATCTCTAAACTTTCAGAAAAAAAACAAATAAAATTTAATAAATAGATAAAATAAAATGATGAAAAAAAACAACAACAAATAAACAAACTAACATTTCTGAATGTCAAGTAAAAACAAACAAAAAAAGTAAATAAAATAAAATAAAAATAATTAAATGAAATTACTCCATTGGTTTAGCTCAGTTTTTGAAACAGGAATTACATTCTCAATACTCTAATATTGTTTTGCAAAACAGTCTTACAGTTCAGCACAACACTAGAGCTCACTCGCAAAAGCTCATATCTTTCCCAAAACTGTTCGTTCATGTGTTAAAACCAAATTTTCTTCTCATTTAAACAGTCAGTGCCCCCAAAATGTTGTGTCACTTTGGCATTGCGTAAGCACTGCAAGTCAAAATGTTTGTCACTATGACAGAGGACCATTGAAATATCCCTCATGTCCACCTTTCAGTCTTAGCCCAGCTTTTGAAAATGGCTACTGAACTGTTTTTTGTGTTTTGTCAGAATGCAAATGTGTAAAAAACTAAATAAAATAAATTGATAAGATTTTAAAAATTATGAAAAATTAGGATTTTCAGTCTGATCTCACGAGGTTTTGTCAGTTCAGTGGCTAATTCGCTTGTGTTCAGTCGTATGAAAATGTAAGATTTTAAAAAGAAGGTGTAGCACCCAACCCCACCCCTAAACCCAACCATCATTGGGGGATAAGCAAATCATACTGAACTGTATGAATGAGATCGTACAAATTCATCCGAATTAGCCACTAAATCAAAAAGTTACGGATTACCGTGAGATAGTGTTGGGATTTTAGGTTGAGAGTAGGTTTGAAGGTTTGCCATCATACATTGCACTCATACTGCCAATGAAATTGTAACTATTATTAATCACACATAAAGTAATTAACATACATCAGAATAAAAAACATACAGCACAATATACTGTAATATAAACACACAAACAAAAAACAATGACAATTATATACAGCCTACAGTGCTTGACTGGTCATCTGAGATGTGTGAAATTCCTCCTTTGTTAGTCAAGTTCTAGTGTCACCTGACTGCCAGTTGTTGTAATAAATGGATCAAATGTTCCACAAATTCATATATGACATTCATGGTTGTAATGAAGTTCACGGCCACCTGGCCGCCGGGAAGAAGGAGGCGGAGAACCGATGCTGTTTTAAATAAATATTTATTAATAAAAGGGACGGCAGCTCCTCACGGAGACTGCCGTCAAACTGAAAGCAAAAGTAATATGTCCAGGCCCTGTCCTCTCTCTCTGTCCTCTGCCATCGTTCCTCCTCTTATAGTCCAGAGCTCCTTCCGTGAGATTGAAGGCAGGTGCGTGCCACAGGTGTATCTCATCTGTGGCGGGCCTCGTTTCGCTCCCACGGCTCTCGGCCACGCCCCCTCGCCACAATGGTATTATGTTCTTGACTAATTTTGACAATATAACAGACTATTGTGCATGTGATGACTTATACAATGAAATGTCGCTGACACATTTTGCAGCGAACAACCATTGAACTGAGAATCAGCAATCAGTTTAGATCAACTAGATCTAGTCACTTGGAAATCGTGCTAAATGTAGGCTCCCTGTACCTAATCATTTGCAAAGATGTACTTAGACATTTGCAATTTGATTACAGTTTTTCTCAGTGGCTTTGGTGCATTTCTCACAACACTATTTACATTTGCACAACAGTTCATGCATTTCTCAAAACAATTAGTCATTTGTGCACATCATAGTAGCAGTTTCTCATTCCTTCCAACAGTTTGCAAATGCTTTTAGACATGCATCAATTACTTTCACACAACTCTCTGCTGTTTGTAACATTGTCACTTGCTTATGTCATGTCAGTCAAAATGAACCAAACTTTTGAACACTGAATAGTCATTCCATATAAAACTAATAGTCCTCATTTCATTACTGGAGTCATTACATATAAAAGCGTTGAACTAGTTGTTAAAATCTGTCAAGACAATTTTATTTAAAAACTTTAAATCTTTTTTTTTTCTGAAAATGTCTTCTAAATTGAGCATTTGATGAATGATTTACAGAGCTGTGTATGTTGTAGGTCCAGTTCCAATATGTACTGCAATATTGTTTACAGTTGTGCACAGCTCTACCCAAAGGGAGTTTATGTTTGTTGTAAATAAGGCTGTGTTTATTCTTTTGCACAATGCTGTGAATAAATTAGACTTGTAAAGAGCAAATGCAGTAAACATGTGAAACACACATATTCAGTGTCTTGTACTCAGATACCTCACTAAATGCAGTGATGTCTAACTTTACTGTAGTGTTCAAATGGCTGTCCATATAGTATATAGTGCTGTCTTGAGCATTTTCAGGACGTGTCACCAAAATCTGACTTTATTGCATTGGAAAAAATGTACAGAGTAAAGTGTCATAATGAAAACATGACAAAGCCATTTGACTATCTTGCTCATAAACAGTGGTGGACACACTTTCATTGACATTAATACTTGCTTTTGAGGAATGAGCTCTCCATTTTGAGCAAGTGACACGCTTCTGCAGGTTATCCACTAGGTTTTGCATTTTGTATTAATTGTTTTGAGAAATGCATTAATTGTTGTGCAAATATAAAAAGTGTTGTGAGAAATGCACCAAAGCCACTGTGAAAAACTGTAATAATTCCCGTACAGCAGTCCCACAACATTCTGACACTTGAACACCCTGTCAGAAAAGTCTAGTGTCTGTGAATGAGCTTTTTACAGTGTCTGCTATAATGTTAATGTTGTTTTTGGTGTGTTTACAGATGAATATGGCCACTGTGTAAATGCACAGTACAGTTACAATCTTATTGCCACATTAGATCGTTATGATAACTTAATATATGCCTTCATTGATTTCCTGAAGATAAATACCAAAAAAACAACACAACTGGAATAACTACAGCAGTCGTGACCGTCTGATCTCATATGAAGCAAGAGATTGCGATAAGAGTGAGTAAAAACCAACCTCCGTAGACCACAGCGAATAGTCCGGACTGCTGAACGAATCACTGGCACTACACTTC
>CAIGQZ010026094.1:0-22549 GCA_903798205.1 Danio tinwini
AAACAATAACAAGTGCTTAAAATGCTAAAAAGAACTGATCTTCAGTTTAGCAGTTCAGAAGTGAAATCTAGGCCATTATCACTTTTTTCCCCCTTTTTCTGGGTTGTAAGCAAACTCCTGCAAACTCTTTCTTTTGAAGACATTTGGAGCAGAAGATGGAGCTGGTACAGTGGATGAGGCTAAGGGTCTGCTGCTGTTTGTCCAATCATGTTTTTTCTACTGTCAAATAAAAATATCAGGCTACCTCAAATCGATCGCTCCACAGGAAATATGCATTTAATTAATGCTCCGCTGTTATTATTATTTCACAACACCTCTGTCAACATGTCATTAGATTAAAGATTATGTCTTATGATTAGGACTTATTTCCTGCGTCTCACTCTGACTGAGGTTTACGACAATGAATAGCACACTTCGCATATGTACTTGGAACGTTAGGGGAATTCATTATGTTACAAAAGAGAAAATAGGCATAGCTCTGTTACAGGAAACACACTTAGATAAACAGGAACATTTAAAGTTAAAGCAGGGGGGGTATAATCAAGTATATTCCTCATCCTTTTTGTCAAATAGTAGAGGAGTAGCAGTACTGATCAGAAAAGATATACCGTTGATTGTTGTTAAAGTGACAGAAGACGACAGAGGCCATTTTGTCATTATATACGGGACTTTATATGGCAAATCTATTACTTTGTTCAATGTATATTATCCTCCAGGGCACCCCTCTAATTTCCTTAAGGCTTTTGCTGACTTACTTGATTTGAGATCGGATTATATGATGGCTGCTGGTTACTTTAACTGTATGTTAAATCCTCTTATTGACCGGTTTCCCCATAAAATAATGACGCTATCTAACATAGCTAAACAAATTAATGGCATTTGTGAAGACTTAGAATTAATAGATGTTTGGAGAGCGCTTCATCCTTCTGGTAAAGAATACAGTTTTTTTCTCCCCACCACATCAGTGTTATACGAGAATTTATTATTTTTTCATTCCGAAGAGTTTAATGCATTTAGCTTTATCATGTCGTATTAACAATATTGTCATTTCAGATCACGCGATGGTTGTTCTCGATGTAAAGGCATCGAATAGAGATAACTTTCGGCAATGGAGATTAAACACCAATGTACTCAAAGATCAGACTTTTTATCCCTTTTTCTTTAGGGAATTCACATTTTTCTATGCTATTAATGCTAAATCCACACAAGACCCTTCTCTCTTATGGGAGACTAGCAAAGCTTACAAAAGAGGGTTAATTATGTCCTTTTCTGTTTCTAAACGTAAAAAAAAAACAAGACCCAAAGATTATTAGAAGAGGACTTATATTAAAAATATATTAAGACTGCAAATAAGGCATTACTCAAAGAAATATCAGAACTGAGAAGCGCAATAGATTCACTGCTTACCCAAGATGCAGAATACAAACTAAGGTTTGTGAAACAGAAATTTTATGAGCATGGAGATAAGCCGGATAAATTTCTGGCTTACCTCACTAAGAAGAAAAGTGATTCACACTCAATTTTATCAATACTAGACACAAATGACAAACTACATTATGATAGTAAATCAATTAACATATTTCGAGATTACTATAAGAATCTATATAATACTGAAGTGTCTAGTAGCAGTACCAGGGCTCTGAACCGGTTCAAGGAACGGAAACGAAAAACGTAAATGAATGACATTTTGTAGGAACAGAAACGAAAAATGAAAAAAAAGATAAACTTTAATCGTTCTGAACAGAAACGTTTACAGTCAACCGGTTAATAACATTATTTTATCGTTCTCTTCATTATATGCATTTGGGAGACAAAAAGCATTCATTTAAAGCACATGAACAAATGCGACGGTGACGCATACAACGTGAAATGCCCGCAAAGCAGACGTCATAAGCGAGAGTCGTTTCTTATGCGATGAGCTTGTCTTAAAGGTTACCGAGAACCTGCTCTTTCATGTACAAAGGTATGTTTCGGTTTAAGTTATTGTTAACTTGTATTAGTACTAAATGAATTAATGATTGTCGATTGTTTTTAGATGGGTCTCCATAAAGAAAATCATTTTGTTAATATTTTACTTATGACAAATCATCTGATAAATTGATCTGTAATAGCCTATTTAAGGATGAGGGGCAGATTATAAACATGATAGATAAAGTTTTGAATATGATATATTATCAAACCACCCAAGGATTTTTTCTAAACGGAGAAACACAGTAATAAATAGCTCAGTCCTTATAAACAATCCATTAATAAAATACATTATTTACAAGGCTACTGGAGAATAAACGAATATGCAATATGATCCGCAAAAAGATCACCGTGAAATGAGGTGCGCTCGTTTTTATATAAACTATAAATGTCTGGCCGTGATGCGTATTTAGGCATATGCCAGTCCATAAAAATATAATATAGCTTGAAACACTTTTATGATAATAATAATAATAATAATAATAATAATATTTTAGAGGAAGTATATGTAAAGTTTGCACAACCAATGTTTGGTCTTCTTAACCCATAATTAAACGTCATGTAGCCTACTTTTTGATTACTTGACCCGCGGATTAACGGCAAATAGATAATAGATAAATGAGATCTGTGCATAACAGGGTTTTATGTCTCCCCAATATGCGAAGTCAAGAGAGTGCACGACTCCATAAGGTAATGTAAACTGCACACACTTCATTATGTAATGTGTGAAATCGGGGACGCGTCTCACATCGCAAAGCATAACTTATTAATAGCCCATGCTTAATCGATAAGGTTTAACGGTTTTGGGTTAGTCCTACGGACAATAAATGATCGAGTAATCGTTAGCATCCCTAGTTTAATCAATCGTAAAAGTATAGTGTCAATGTTATTAATATGCACACACAATCTATCAATTAATCTATCCAATACAGGGCTAGATGTTTTGCCTTGGTGTGCCTTTTTTTCTTAGGTGCACCACGCATTGCATTGTATGCAATTGTATATTTATATTAAAGATAAATAAGGCAAGAATATGAGAATGATACTTTTTATATTTTTACACCAACAAAAATATCTTGTGGCATGCACTTATTTAATAAAAATCTTTGTAATTGTAACATTCAACATGCAATAAAGTACCATAAAAAAAACCCTGAAGTCCAAAATCTTTTGTATTCAAGTAAAATTAAGTTTTATACTCGGCCTATCCCTAAATCCAAAAAGCTTATATTTATAAATTACACCAATTAAAATAAATAACTATATATTACGCTAAATAACTAAAATAGGCTATACAATCTTATTTTCTGATTAAAGCAAAAGTGATTTTGCAGCACTACTGACAACCACAGAAATCGCGGAAACCGCAGCTAGTGAGCACTTTTTCCGAAGTTATGCTTTTCTTTTTTACACTTAATTACTGTGCGTTTAATATTAAATAAATCAATAATAAATAGGCCTATAAGTGTATCCTGTGTATGCGTGTGTGTTTTCACCAACTGCGTCTTTCATTACTGAAGCAGCTTTCTTCCAAAACCAAAAGTTACTTTGTCTCTCTGGCAATATTTCGGCTTTCAATCGAATGAAAAACCAAATTAGATGAGCCTATAGTCAAAATTAGCAGAAACTGTGCACATTGAATCTGGTCTTATCTCATCTCGCTCTTGCTGTCATCCAGACATCAATACCTAGACGCCACATAAAAGTCATGTCGCGAAACTGAGGTCAGGACCAGCTGAAGCTCTTGCGAAATGTCAAAACAGCACTGAAATTAACAATCCATTACGCTATAACTAACTTGCATGTTAGTTATAGCGTAAAATGCCCATAATGATGCTCTAAACAGGGTGGAGTAACAACTACTTTAGAGAAGAACCCCATCATTTCTTTGTGCAAATTATATTGTTTTACACAAACAGGCATTTAAAATAAAATCCAACATTAGTTTTGGTAAAAACATGCACTCGTTTTCCATATTCATTGAAATATATGTAAATGACACACATATAGGGCCTATGCTTCCTTTTCTAATATTATTGAGAAGTTGAACATTACATATTCTATTCTAAAACATAAACTCACTTACAAAAGCTAACACTATTCTAATATCATAAATCATAAATAAATAATAATGTGATTTATTATAAATATATTTACTTTAATAATAACAACATTAATAATATTAATGATGACGACGATGATTATTATCATTAGTATTATTATTATTATTAGTATTATTAAGTAGGATATTGTTTATTTATTTTTTATTTTTTTAAAGTCTACTTTTACAATTTGACATATGTAAACCACAGCAGAAAGTTCTAACCAACAGGCCCATGTCATATACAGAACAGATACTTAATAAATAACCTACTATAAATTAAAAGAATTAACGTAAGCTATGTTTTTTATTTTCACAAGCTTTGGAGATGTAACATAAATTCCGCTTTTTAATAATAGCCTAGGTTACCTATAGCTTTCGCATGAGGCTGTGTTCTACATGATATCAATGTTTTCAAAGTGCACTGCGAATGGAGCGCAATTGTAAACATGAAGATCGCTAAAACTGAACTGTAAAAATACTTTGAAAGCAAATTACACCTAAGAGAGATGACTTTAATGCTTTTTTTATTTTTTAATAATTACAACTTTGAATGTAAGAATGTTCTAAATGAATAGGGCATAGGGGGGATAAGTGAGAATAGAACACAGCCAGGCAAGGCGGAGCGTGTGTAAGGCTGGGGAAGGCTTAGCCTCTCCCTGGCCAGAGACCACGGAGATAGCAGCAAAGAAAAAACTGCATTGAAAACATGTATGGGTGTAAGGCGGAATATGAATGTAATTTAATGTTGTTGATGAACAGAACACTTTAATTATTGTAAGTTTGTCAATCAAATTTAAAGTCCTCCTCTGCACTAAAATGGAACTCTCCAAACCCACGTTTGCACTGATGAGCGCTGTTTTTGACTGGAGTTCGCAGCAGCTCTGAAAACCAAACCAAAAGTGCTGGCCAGCGGACTATTCTGATTTGCTGGTCTAGGACATAAGTAATACAATGACAAGTGGGTATTACGGGAGAGGTATAATAATAGGCTATATTATTCTGCTTTAACTTGTTTTCAGCATTAAATAAAATTGGTAGTTTTATTGTAACTTATTAGCCTAGTGTAGTAATCTTGTTTAGGCGATCGTTTGGAGTTTTAAATTTCAAAGGTCTGAAAAATATTACAGGACATATGTTTATCTTATTTGCAGTGTTGGGGAAAAGTATTAGGCCTACATTACAATCTAGAGTCACTTAAAAAGTAGCTAAATGTATTATTTAGTTACTTTTTAGGGAAAGTAATGTGAAAGTATGTGTTATTTATATGCATTTTTTAAGAGAAGCTTTAGACTTATTTAGAACACTGCTTATTTGCAGTTCTTAAGGGATGCTCAGGGATTGTGGGGCGCTCAGTACTGAGACACTGATAGTGAAAGATGACGACGCTAAAGTGTTCATGAACTTTATCAGAAACACCAACTCACCCAGTGCATCAGAGTTCTCATCTTCACTGCATCTTCCCTTTCTCTTCTGTGAGGAGGGCTTCTTGCCCTGGCCTGCTCCCAGCGCTTCATCTGAAACGGACAAACAGTGATGCTCAGGGATTGTGGGGCGCTGAGTACAGAGACACTGATAGTGAAAGATGACGACGCTAAAGTGTTCATGAACTTCGTCCAGGGTATATGCAGGAATCCAAAAGGAAATTTCAATACCTTTTTAAGACTTTTTAAAGACCTTCTTGGATTATTTTAAGACCTCATCACCACTTCAAGTTCTAATCAGTATCAAACCTTTAACTTATCAAAGAGTTGCTAATGAACAGTTGCAGTAAATAAATGAATGGAGCACAAGCGTGCAACAGCTCAGATAAGCTCGGAAGAAACAAACCTTGAGGAATAAATGACGTGGTTGTTTTCAGCGACAGGTTTCAGTCACTGTTTAAACTCGTCTTTCTCCAACCAGGAGTATGCAAACTTGCATTATCCCATTTTGCCATCTGTTTTGCTCTATGGCAGGGATATTCAATTAGTTTGTCATGGGGGCCAGTTCATGAAAAGCATCCCAAATGAGGGGTCGGAGAGATATGACTTGCAATACAAGTGATGACACAACAGCATATAAGAGCCCATATGCTGTATTTTAGCTACTTAAGACACCCACGTTGGCTTTTTCTACATTAAAATGTTAATATATTGTATTTGAAACTACATAACATCACTGCATTGTACAATGTGGATTTACAAACATATTCAAATATTGTGTTTCACAGCACAACAAAAGCAGAGTATTGCTGAAGTAGGCTTCTACTAGTATATTCTACAATTATATAGTGTGAAGAATAATCATGGTTTCACGGTTATCACGTCTAATGTAAATTTAAGCTTTATATGAGGTAAGTATTTAAATGAGAGGTTGTTATCATTTGTGTTCATACATACATAATCATTTTAATCATTTGTAATAATTTGTCTAGCATATCTTTTGTTTACATTGCACTGAAAGCCACGCACAACTCTCCCCACTACAGTGTGAGATGTTTTCTACTCAGTGCATCTGGAAGGCATTATTGGCATATATTCTAATATTGGAAATAACGAATTGCGCATGGAAAAGACGTGATATGTGAACGGCCCGCTGCTATAGTTAATCCAGTGTGCGTGCGTATCAGCCTTGGTGTTGCTATAAGCTCGAAACTTTAAACTAGCGCACAGGTGGCATAACATTTGATTGCAGCAGTTTCGTTCCGTGCAACAGAATCGGCGTTGAGAAGCCTTTAAGCTTTAGAACACAAATGTTTTAGGCTGCCCGCACCACTCACTCGCTTAATGTCACTTAATGCATGAGGTGACTCATGCTCTGCGCAGCCTTCAACTGCAGCTCATGCTGTATTAAACAGACGCACGTCACTTCATAAGTATAGCGGCCATTTTTCGCAGGAGCAAATTGCCTAGCAGGCCAAGTTCGGCCCACGGGCCACCAACTGAATAGCCCTGGCCTGCTTTATGGTTTCTCTACATGTGGAGAGCGTCACATTACCTTCCCAAATTTGTCGCAAATTACATGACATCACCCGAACCAATTGAGGAAAATAAATATATTTATGTATTTTTGGAGTCAAACACTTTGGACAACGCTTGAACACAATTTATGACCTCGTAAAAATGAGATTAAGACTTTAATACCTTTTAAGAGCCTTAATTTACTCATAATTGATTTATCAACTTTTAATACTTTTTAAGACCCCATGGACACCCTGTCATCAGAAACACCAACTCACCCAGTGCATCAGAGTTCTCGTCTTCACTGAATTCATCAGCTGCTTTCTGAAGAGATGCATCATCAGAACATCTGTCTGAAAAACAAAATAATGTAATTATTTGGTGTTGTAAATAAAATAGTAAAAATCCTCAAATTTTACTGTCCTCATATTCTTTGCTAACTGCTTCAGATACATGCAAATTGATAAAGATTAAAAATCAAATACCTGTGCTTGATCTTGCTCCAAAACTCATACATGCATAAATTACCCTTAATTAAGTGAGCTACATATAAGTAACACATTTTTCCCTGGTTTCACAGACAATTTATAATCCTAGCCCTTGACTAAAATGTAAATCTGAGATTGTACTGCACCAAAAAATTAAGTCTGTTCTTTTAATGACTGATGTAGGATACAACACACAATAGCACTAGCAATAAACATACATGGGGCATACATACCGACTGAAGGACGAAGTGTATTGAGGTTCTTTCCTTTTAGGCCGTCAGTGCCTTGCTCCATTGCAAACAGAAGCTTACTAATTTTGGCAATTTGGAAGTTTTTATCAGTTTGTCTGTAAAAGTCATGATGAACACGGATGTCATGCCCCATAAATCTTGCAACTTGTTCCAACTCTTGTTCCGTAAGGTCCAACAGTTGGCAGAGTGTGGCGACCTGTTTTCGTAATTTAGTCGACCGAAGTAGTTCCGGGTTTTCAATTTTGCTCTCCTTTGCATATTTCCGCAAGCAGTCACATCCACGTATGTTTGTCAAGACACCAGGTCTTGCAAATAGGTAAGGGTTTTCAGGAGGCACACCAGCTCCTTCTCTCTTTTGGACCAACAAACTGATTGACTCCTGCATTCGCCTGGTGAAAAAAACTGGAACTTTTTTTCCTCTCTTGCCCCGAATTTCTATCCGCGTAAGTATTTTGCTCAACTCCTTTTCCAGCGGTGATAACGTATTATAGATATCCTCGTTGATTGTATGTGTGCTTGCTTTCTTGTAGGTTTGAAGGGTCAAGCGTGATGCTTCACCTTCACGACGCTTGTTGAAAATGATTACCTGTGCCAGGACCGACTCGTTTAATGCCTTGTATGCTCCCAAATTCATTTGCTTTGTCAGTTTTGCTCTTGCTTCGTCTTCTACTGACCTGAGATGGTCTCTCAGAGCAATCACATTTTTTGTGAGGGGGATGTCATCTTCTTTATTCCATCTTTTTTCTTGAATGGTTTGGTGAGCAGTGATAGACACACTGTTCCTCCAATTTTTCTCCAAAAGTTCAAAGAATTTTTTTGCCTTCTTCTCTGACAGATCATCGTCGTTCATAAGAGCCTGTCCAATTAGGACTTCCACAGCCCCTTTCAAACAAAATCCAATTTTTACAGCAGTTGAAGGCTTTCCATATTCATTCTTGCCTGGACTAAATTTGGTAAGTTTCTTGGCAACATTTACCACAAACTGATACCTTGCAGGTGCACACAAATCCTCAAGCCCTTTGACAGTCTTGTCCATTTCTTGGGCCACCAGTACGAATCGACCTAGCTCTCTCATTCGCTGAGCTATATACTGGTGTCGTGACTTGACACGACCATGTTTTCCGTACAGCGATTCTCCATATTTGCAAATTAAGGAATCCTTTCTGATGCAAAATGCCACATTATCCTGTCTCATTCCGTTTACTATTTTCTGACACCCATCAGAGGACGCTGCAGTTGGGAGAAGACATGCAGCTTGAGATTGCACTCTTCCTCGTGTGCGCTTTTTTTCGTCAGCTTGATCCTTTGAACTGGATTTTTTTATTTTACATGAAGACTGATGTCTCCATAGATCCTTCTTGCTGAACATACCGAAACAGAAAGAACACGGTAAGTAGTCCTTGACAGAGGCATCAACTGAGGGCTGTTTCCAGGTTATAATTTCTCCTGATCCTTTTACTAAAACTTCCGAATTGTGTTTGAAGTCTCCTTTGTTTCTTAGTTGTTCTAAAAGAAGTTTTCTTTCTTTGGACCCTAATGGAAAACTAAAGGCATGTGCCACATCTGTATTGTCAATATGCTTTCTTTCCAAGTGTCTGGAAATCTTTGATTGTGGTTTTCTGCAGTAAAGACAATAATGTTTTTTGTCCCAAGCCCTTTTAAGTCCTTCTCTTTTTGTTGTAGTTTTTACCGTTAAAGTAGATTTTTTGGGGGTTTTGACGCATCTTTTACTATAATTTCGGGTGTTCATTTTTTCATCAAAGGTGCCCTTACCATCTTGTTGTTCGTCTTCATTTACACTCGAATTTAAATCTTCACCTTCACTCTCACTGGACAGATAGGCTATTTCTTTTTCAGGGCTTGAAAATTCTTCTCCACTGCCTGAATTCTTACTGGGGTTATAGTCGGGATCTGAATCACAGCAACTGGATATGTCTTCAGGGGACTCCACGACTTCTGATCCATCTTGATTCGACAGATGAATATCATCTGACTATAAGTAAAATGCACAATTATCATAAGGTCATTCAAAAGACACTTTACCATGATTTATAGATGTTATTTGAGTTTCTAATATTAAAGTTCAACAGTAGCTGCAACACTTAGCAATAAGGTTCATTAGGCTGACTACTTAAAATAAAAATGCACTTCTACAACACTTCTACAGCATTTATTAATCTTAGTTCCTATAAACATCAAAACTTACTAATGTATTATTAAAACTAGAAAAGTAAAGTTTGTAGACAAACTTTATGGTGGCTTGAGAAATCTTAGCCTGAAAGTTTAAAGTTATTTTAAAGTTGAAATAATTGGAGTAGTTTTTCAGAAGTATGAAACAATTGGCATAGATAGATAACTACATATATGTTAGCATGTTTCTAGAATTAATTGGCATGTTTCTTGCTAGGTGGTTGCTAGGGTGTTCTGAGTGGTTGCTAAGGTGCTGTCAGGGTGTTCTGAGTATTTGCCAAGGCGATGCTAGGATGTTCTGAGTGGTTGGTAAAGTGTTGCTTGGTGGTTGCAAAGGTGTTCTGACTAGTTGCTAAGGCATTGCTAGGGTGTTGCTAGGCAGTCGCTAGATAGACCGATTGATCTGTGCAGCAGCCGCTCATCACCAGTGTGAAAGGCAAATGCCTGCACGCTGCTTCAGCTCTTCATACGCACTGCGCACACACTGCTTCAGCTCTGCTTGCACATGGGGTGTGAAGCGATAAAAGTCAGGGAAGTATTGCTAACAAAATGGAGGCAGATTGTTTTATTGATGTTTCTAAGAGGAAGGTTTAAATTTTTTAATTAAAGATTATAAGGGCACATGAACTTAAAAAAATAATAATGAAGTGCAGGTATGTTATTTAAAAAACACTACAGTATTCCAATTAAAATAAGACTTGTCTAAGACTATCTTTACAATCTGTATCATATTCTCTATTGTAGCCTATGTAAATGTGCCTGGAGTAAAAGACATGTAGTAATCTAGCTTTAATAATTATTTTACTAAAAGATTTATCACAAATAATCACACAGGTTCATATCATTAACTGTTCTCTCAATCTTATCCTTTAAAGATTCCAGATCCTGTAATTAATTTGTATTGTGCTATTTACGATGGCCGAGAGAGCCTAACCTGCTACAATTTAAGAAAGCACATGCAATAACAAAAAACAGCAGCAAATAAAGAAATGATCTTCATCAATTTGACAGCACACATGTTACAAACTCTCACAACACAAACAACAGAAGACAGTTGCTAAGTGAAGTGATTGGTGGTCTTTAAAAGGGGAGTTATTTTTCATTTACAGTCACAACATAATAACACATCCATATCTCAGCAGGGTCCGTCATGTTTTTGGGCCTCCTAGAAACATTTCTGTTGTGTTACGTGGATATTTGCAAGTGTTGTGACCAATTTGCAGCGCGTTTCTTCAGTTGTTTGTGTTGTGACCAGAGATGGCAAAAGTACACATACTTAAGTAGAAGTTCAGATACGCATGTTCAAAGGACTCTGGTAAAAGTAGAAGTACTGACTACTCTTTTGTACTTAAGTAAAAGTAAAGTAGTACAGCCTCAAAAATGTACAAAAGTGAAAAGTACACGTTTCAACCACAGTCCCAAGACATGCGGTATAGGTGAGTAATAGGTAACTAAATTGGCAGTAGTGTATAAGATAAGTGTGTGTGTGAATGTGAGTGTCTATGGGTGTGTCCCATTACTGGGTTGCAGCTACAAGAGTATCCAATGTGTAAAACACATGCTGGAATAACTGGGGGAATAACTGGTAAGTTTAGGGATAGTGAGTGAGAGTAACTAGACCTCACATCCTATTGGTACATTAATAAAAACTAACCTAAATTTTAAATTTTTATGTAAAATGTTTGTTGCAAATTTTGAAATGAAAATTGCCAAGCAACATCGAACCCTGCAATATAGCCTAACAACACTGCTCCAAAAGTCGGCCCATGTATCATCATCCTGACACAAACTCACAGTGTTCATCATGTAGTTTTGCACCTGTTAGATCAAAAACAACAGCTGCCATTCATGTTCATACACTAATTCTGTATGCCTGTATGTCTTTATAAATAATGTCCTACTTTTTACACTGAATTTTTTCCAAAATATATTGATTTATATAAATATATAAAATAAATACTTATCATATTTGCCTGCAAACTTTTTTTGCATTAGGCTAAAGCTGTTTTATTCTCTTCAAAGAGTAGCTCTCATATATAACCCGCTATTTCAGTGTTTTTTTTTTCATGTATTGTGGTTATTTTATTTAATGAATAAACGTTAATTCTGTTACAGTTTTCCTCAGTCACTTTGGTCCATTTCTCAAATCAGAATTAAAATTCTCAAAACTACCCGTTCAATCTTCAGATCATCATTGTGTCACTTGCGCACATCAGAAAAGCAGTTTCTTATTATGAACAAGTTACAAATGCTTTTGTACTTAATGCCCTGCTATATTTGTTATTCGTAATTTCATATACACGTAACCACAATTTGTTCTATCATCATAAAGATTTGTGTTTATATAAACGCTATAAATGAGGACTTCTCTACTCCTCAATCAGAAACAGTGTATAGCAGTGCAGCAAATATCTTGCCCTGTCTATTCCAACCATTAGCCCTGCTGGTAATTAGGGTTGGGCGATGTTGACCAATTTGGCATCGTACAATGTCTAATGTGAACATCGGCAATGGACGATGACATCGTCGTCGTAGGCGGGGTGGGGATGGTTGTTGTTAAATATCAATTAATTCATAACGAATTTAATAATTGTAGCCTATCGTTTTCACTACCTGACCCACATGGTCTTTGCTTTACACATAACCAAACCATAAATAAAGTTACTCTCAAATTACCACCTGCCAATCACTTTTTTCCCGCGGGACTCTGGCAGAGTGATTTGTGTCCTTATATAATGGCCTTTTCCCCACAGCTGGTGGAGGAGATGAGAGTTCCTTTGGAGTTCACTGTAATTTGTATTGTGATTAATGATAACTTCCTTATTTTAGTATTATTATAAGAAAATAATAACAAGTAAAGTTGCTAGGGCTCGACCGTTTCGGCATATGCGCTCGAAATTTTATGCAACCTAAAATATATATTTGAAAGCATTTGTGCAAGTGAATAAACTGTTACCGTGCGACCTGTTTTCACGGCAAAATCCTAACCATGTGCGCGGACTTAGGAGACATTTATGCAGAATGCATCTTTGCACCTAAAGACGCCAAACGCAGCGCTCAGGAACAGATTAAAACAGTTGTTATGTGAACTTGCTCAAGTAAAAAGAGCCCGCAATGCTTGCCCCGCCTTTGTGCTCTTCTTATTCGCCCACTGCGCTAGAACTGAACACGAATGGATTGGTTTATATCAGCTGTCAATCACTCAGTCAACGCCTTCTGCCTTCAGGTGACAGGAGCTACAACCGCGGAAATGTGAAGCGCTAAAGATGAGAAAATGAAAACAACACTGACAGATTTAGTTTTAGAAAGCACCTAAAGTCACTAATAATGACACATCTGATTAGTTATCATGTGCTGAATGTTAATCCACCATTTACACTTTTCCAAGAGTGGATAAAAGACTTCCAGTGGCTTCAAGTCCGCTATGAAAAAACTAAAGCCATTCACTGTAAAGTCTGTGGGACAGGGACAGCATTTGCCACTAAATCTACACATTTTAAGCGTGAGAGGTGCTGTATAATCCTTCATTTAATCCTCACCATGCTGTCAGCCGTGCAAGCGGCAGCTATAAGTAAACAATAACAGCTCATGAAAAGACCGTTACTGCTATTAAGATGACATGCAAATAATAAGTTATATATCAATATACATGTGGGGCGGGGCGATGGATCGCGATGCTGGCTCAGCATCACGAAGTTTATCGGCCATCGGCGATGGACGATGGCATCGTCTATCGGCCCAACCCCACTGGTGATCTGGAGGATTTTAAACATGTGCGAACAGCAGCAGCACGGATATAGGCCATGTGTCTGAATAACGAACCATAGACTGTAATGAACTCAACTGATAAAAGACAAAGTCTGTCATTCTCTAATTCTCGTACAGCTCTCCCGACAAAAATGCTTGCTGCAAACCAACAGCTTTGCTGTTTCGGCCCAGAGAGCATCGCGGGGAACAAACAAATACAACTCGTGCCGTGCAGACGCTGTCTCACCTAGTCATTGGGTCTGATAGTAGTGATGTGCGGATCGATACTAAAATATTAATATCTCTGATACCAGCTTTGTATGTTTTAGAATCGATTATCTTATCAAAATATCGATATTTTAATAATTTGGATTTTATTGGAAATAGAAATACAGCGCAAAGTAACCACAATTACCCTAGATTATCTGAATAAAGCCAACTTTGTCGGAACTACTTGTTCTTCCGCCTGCCAAGTCATGTGTGTAATATGGCACTGTACAACTGCAGAGCATGCTACAGTAGCTAGCCACTCAGTCCGCTGGCACATGTTGTTTAGTCACGCTGTCATTGGATATGGGTAACCGCAAGCGAAGTTATTCATTCATTCATTTTCTTTTTGGCTTAATCCCTTTATTCTGGGGTTGCCACAGCGGAATGAACCGCCAACTTATCCAGCAGGATTTTACGCAGCGGATGCCCTTCCAGCCGCAACCCATCTCTGGGAAACATCCACACACACTCAAACACTACTGACAATTTAGCCAACCCAATTCACCTGTACTGCATGTGTTTGGACTGTGGGGGAAACCAGAGCACCTGGAGGAAACCACAAACCTAATCAAACATCTACATATAAATCACAAGACAGAATATGACAACGTCATGACTAGGCGATCAGAAAAGGAGGAAAGGAGAGGCACAGGTGCTGCTAGGGCGAGACAGACATCGCTTTCAGAGTCCTCAGGTGCAGCAGGCAGGCACTATTCAGGTACAGAGGGACAAAATGTGGCGATGTGGCTGTATTTTGGGGCCTTAGGATTTTTGTGACAATGATAAAACAATGAAAAAAGGTTAAAAACACTTTCAGGGGGAACCAGATTAACTTGTCACTAAACGTAGAAGTTTAAATGTTTTTTGTGTTAAGATGTTCAGGCAGGCGTTTTAAGATATACATGCTCAGATGCTGTTAATAAATATGTAAGTTGGCTTTTTTGTATGATAATTCTTCATTAATAAATGATAAACAAGAATAACTCGTAATATGTCTCATATTCAGTATAAAGTGACACTTTTAAGTACACTACTTGTTACTTTAATTTCCCAAACAGTCATTTTTGGGCAGTATCAGATCGATATCGCCGATACTCACCTTCATTTTACTTGGTATCAGATCGGATAGGAAACCAGTAATTAAGTAATAACAGTAACACATCACTATCTCCCAGCTTGGCAGGTCTGCTTTGCCTTCGGAAAGCATGTGCTCTCATGAATAATTAAGTAGCAGGGTCTTCTCATAGGATAAGAAAACTCATCGATTTTGGTCCCGCTCCAAAAATTATTTTTAACCCGAAAGAAATTAGCTGACAAAAGCTCAAAATTATCTGGTTTTCCCCACAATTAAAGCTGACAGGAGCTAATGCTGTCTGAACTGATGCTCAACACACACAAATATGTTATATTTTAAAATTTCTAAATCCCAGGGTTTCTTAAACCTTTAAGCTCTCTCGGCCGCTGTAGCTATCACATTGTGTGTTTAATTTGAAAAATGTTACTGAAGATTAATAAAAAATTTGTAAAGACACATACCTGTGCTGACTTCACTTCCACGATCTGCACACCAAAGATTAAAAAATATTTATTAGTATAAACAAAGCCATTTAAGTCACAAGTAACTATTAACAATTAGGCTGTACAGTACTACTTTGACAAAAGTTTAGGTGTTCAGATTTTTTTATTACAAATAGCAGAAAAAAAGCTCCTCCAGATTCCCTCTCCCCCTCCCCCACTCCTGCCATGTGAAGTTCACTTTGTGAATCTGCTGCTCTGCTTGATTGAATCGCGCCCATCCCCCATCCCGAAATCACTTACAGAAGTTACAGCATTTTCACTGCATACTGATATAGAAATGATTAAAAACGTCTAAAAATGTCTAAAAACAGTTCACATGTACAAATAAAACTGATAAAATTGACATTTAGCTGATAAAACTCAAACGATAAACATATTGGCCTACTGTTAACCAATTTCAGTATGAAATTTCCACTTAATTATTACTGAAAGAAATTTCCTTATAAATGTTTTTAAAATGACGTTACAGCATCTTAATAACTAACATTTGATGTCAAATTAATGTGCACGCTAGGCTGAAGGCCTTCAGTCGTAAAATCGTGCCTGTGCTCTAAATACACCGAGCGAAGTGACAATTATGACCAATAAATAAATAAATAAAACAAATTAAATGAGAAATAAGGTAAAAATCTCACCTGTTGTGCAGCAGCAGCCTCACACTTTGAGTGATGTGCTCGCAAGCGCTCAATCCTCCTTCTCAGTCGCTCCATTTCTGCTCGTGCTGCTGCTAAACTTTTCATCGTCAGGTGTCTGTGGGGTGCGGGTGGGGGAGGGGCGGGCGTGGCTGCCAATTAAGGCTTTAGCAATGCTGGACGGGCCTAACTATCATGACCATATTCTCCAGTGTTTAAAATCATACTGTATGTGCTTGTTTACAATAATATTGATAATATTAAAACTGCAGTTAAAGGCAAATTCATGAGCACACTACATAGATTATTAGTGAAGCTTTAAAATTATTAATACAATGTGGATAAATACTGGATTAATCTTTTGTAAGCATAAATGTATCCAATCCTATTTTAATTATTTTAATTATTTTTTTAATTAAATTGCTATACTTTTAATAATGTATGTTATATAAATACCACATTTGTACTTATTGTAGTTTTCTTCAAATTAAAAACAAACTAACAAATAGAAGTACAGGTAGGTCACAACATGGGCTGCAGGTGTATATAAACCCAGCTAAATTATTATTTATTGCTGACAGTGACCATGAGCTAGCTGTTATGAACTTGTGTCGTCAAGCCGAAAGAGGATGATTTGTAAGAAATTAATACAAACCAAAACCAAAGTTGTGAAAAATGTTACAGGATTGTACCATGTTATTTCTGCTCATTTTTAGTGTTTTAGATATGCAAATACTATTAGATACATTGTGTTTTGCCATGGTTAATGCCAAAGTCCCATACTCAGAAATTTCTGATCTTTAAAAGGGTACTATTTCAGGAGTAATAATGACTTTCTGAAGGCCACCGTTTTACACTGAACTTTTAGATCTAGATTTCTGTTGTGGAAACACATTGAGTACCAGTTAAAGTCACTAGATCCTGGAGAAAGTTCCTGTTCTGTGGACTGGCTTTAAAATAGTCATGGACTCTGTTCTGCTACTGTGTATGGCCACAGAGAATGCTAATGTCCAGCTACAGGTCATGTGAGAGACTAAGGGCTTACTCACACTATGCTATCCGAACGGTTCACTTGGCCGGCCCTGGCCCGGTTGGAACAGGTGGGCCTGAGCGCGGTTCACTTGGGTGAACAGTGTGAGTGCAAGCATGCCTAAGCCCGAAACTGAAAGCAAGAAATGAGGCTGTGATATGCCTTAAATGACCCATCTGCGCTTAAATTACCCATCTAAAGTCCTCGTAAATTAATGATTAATGGATTAATTAATCATTCATACTGTTCAATGAATGCAAACGATCGACGTTGATTGAAGACTCAAACCCCTCACTGCACGTCAGCTGCAGCTTCAGCAAACCTCCTAATTCCTGCAGCACGAGGACTTTATGATTGTTTATGAGCGTCAACAGTGTCTGATCTGTTCAGTGAAATATTAGACTGTGTGTCTCCGCATATCAAACCACTTAAACCATATAACTAAAGACATGTCCACTGTGCTGAGCGAGAGCGCTTACTGAACAGAGCATCATCCATGACGGAAGAGCGCCCAGACCCCAATGTAATGTGAGTGCGGGCCGTCGGGGGAGAGGGGAGGGGGCACAATCGTGCTTCGGCCCGGTTCAAGGCAACTGTACATAGTGTGAGTACGGCCTAAGGGTGTACTCACACTATGTACAGCTCCCTTGAACTATGCTGAAGCACGCTTGTCCCCCCCTCCCATCTCCCCCAACAACCCGCATTCACATTGCATTCGGGCCTGTGCACGCTTACATCATCAATGATGCACTGTTCAGTTTAAGAAGCGTTCTCGTTCAGCACAGTGGACATTTCTTTATATCGTTTCAGTGGTTTGTGACACGCAGTCTAATATTTCGCCGAACAGATCAGACACTTTTGATGCTCATAAACAATCATAAAGTCCTCGTGCTGCAGGAATTAGGAGGTTTGCTAAAGCTGCAGCTGTGGTGCAGTGAGGGGTTTGTGTCTTTAATAAACTACGACAGTTTGCGTTCATTGAACAGCACGAATAATTAGTAAATTTAAAAGTCACGTCTTGTCTTCAGTTTCGGGCTCAGGCACACTTTGCACTCACACTACAAGCATACCGCGCCAAAGCCCAAGTGAACTGCACTCTGGCACACCTCTTCCAACCGGGCCAGGGCCAGCCAACTGAACCGTCTCTGAGCCAGATTCAGAGCACTCACATTTCTCAAACGAACCAGGAAAGTGCCCAGGCATGGTTTGAATAGCAAAGTGTGAGTGCACCCTTAAAGATGGAAAAGCAGGTTCACTGTACGGAGCGTGCTGAGCACTGTTTTCACTCTGCAGGAGTCTGACAGACTTTATGAAAACTTCATGTCTGGTATAGACACTATTACACAACTTATTACACTAAATGATAAATGACGTTGCTTGAGACACTTATTAAATTATTGATCACACTTCACTGCTCTATTACATGATGGTTTCTAAGTAAATAAGTAAAAATTGATACCTGACATATTTTTACAGTTGAATTGAATCAGCTTATTGCTGAACAATGACAAAATTCACAAACAATACATCATTTTCCTGTTACTGCTGTAAAGCTGCCTTAAAGCAATCTGTACTGTAAAAAGCCCTATGGAAATAAAGGTGATTTATCTCAACACTATACAAATACTACTATGACAAACATGATCTCTGTAGGCTGTAAATACTTTGAGCACTGCATTCATGTAACTGAGTTACTGAACTTAAAATCTATGAAGTAATCACATCCTTTACATAGACTTTTGGACAACAATAGAATATTAAAAAAAACAATTATTTTTTGAGCATTTAACACTTTTTACATCACAAGTTTTCTTTTTTAATAGGGTAGAGTAAAAGCACTGAAAGTAAGCTGCAACTCTCTCTCTCTCTCTCTCTGCTGAAGTATTAGTGCTGAGGGATTGATAATCACTGGCTAATGTCTATAAGTACATGACTGACTGGTCTGGCCTGCAACAAGATGTAGCAAACATTTCTATAAGTGTCTTCTACAACCTATTAATTATTGATGACTGTTGAAAACTAAAACAGAATTCTGGACATTTTCAGATATTAATAAAAAAAATCCCAAAAAGAGGACATGTTTGGAAAAAAGAAGACTTCTGGTCACCCTACATAATCTCTGTTTGGATGGGAATATCTTTAGATGGAGATGTGGGGTAAATTATTATTAGTAAATTATAGCTTTTCCGTGCTTTTTCCCCATCTGAAGGTGCCATCTTAATGTCAGCACAGATTATGCTAACTTTTACCTAATATAAAAGGCCAGAGAAGAATGTCTCCAGTACCGATAATGCTCTGGAAACAGACCAGCAGTAAATATGTAAATATTTGGCCAATTTCTGTTTAAAAGTCTTCCACAGTTGACTCTATGAAGGCTAAAGCAGTGGAACACATCTGTTAAACAATCTACAGGTGTTTTTACACAATTCAGATCAATATGAAGGTTTGTTTACAGGAATGACATTTATTTAGGTAAGTGCTTATTATTGACAGAATCCAATCTTAATTATTTGATTGGACATGTACCTACAGCAGGAAGCAGCTAAATTCACACAACAGGGAGGTAAAGGCAGAACATAATGTTAGCCTTTCATATTCTATAGGAATTGTCCATTAATACTTGCTTAATAATACTTGGGACACCAAAGACTAACACCATTTGAAGTTTAAGACTTTTAAGATCTTTCTACAAACATGTAAACAGCCTACAGGTTATGTGTAAACTTAAGTGTGAGTAGATGTGTCACGGTAATAACAGAATCAGGGTGTTGTCAGTCCATGTCTGTATCCTGATGAGCGTGCTTTGGCAGCATTGTGCCTATGAAGGTTTGAGCTCGGGCAAATCTATACATTCCCTATGTGAATAAACCAGCACATCGGCAGACCAGCACATCGGCATCAACATTTACATATCTGCTCAAAATATTATTCATAAATAAATAAATAAATAAAATAATTCTAATCACCAGGTCATCTAATAATTTAGCAGTGTGGTGTCAGCATGTATGAGCATGTTAGCATGTAGCATATTATAACTAATTAAAACTAGAACAACCAATTTTGTGGACAATAATGAAAATGTGTTTCTTAAAATATTAAAACATTTATTTTAAAATATCCTTTAAAAATATTTGAAAGGATTTTTATAAATTTGAACTTCATTCTGAGATTTTAATATCAAGACTACCCTTTGTTTCATAAACAGATATCCTCATTATTTTAATATAGAAAACACCACGTGCTTAGACACCAAAGCGGTTTTTGATTCGTGAACAAACTGAGTCTTTTCAATCATTTGCTGTATCGGCTCTTTAATGAGGGATTGATGAGTGAATCAATGTGATATTGTGGGGTCAGACCGAGTCATTGATTCTAGTGAATCGCTCTGACCGAGTCGCCAACTCTAATGAAGCGGTCAAGCCGAATCATTGATTCTAGTGAAGTGCTCAGATCGAGTCATTGACTCTAACTAAGCGCCCAGACCAGACCCAGACCGAACCATTGACTCGTTTGAAGCGCCCAGACCAGGTCATTGACTCAAATTAATCTCTCAAACCGAATTACCGCGCTCGAGAGCCGGATCGGCAGGACTGCGCTCGCGACTGACGGCCTGCAGCCTACTGTAAGTTACTAAGATTTTAATATATTGTACATGAGTGTTGCCTTTAGGTTTTAACGCTGGACTGCCATTTGTTTGTGATCTGTATGTACAGTAAAAGAGCGAATCTTTAAGGCCGCTTTATGGGACTAGTGTGAGGGGCGGGGCTTGAGCCCGTGCGCGCTCACTGTATGCAGCCAAAAGCAAAAGTTTCAGATGTCACAAAACTGTGATCATCATTAGTTTATTTAACCATGTGTAACGTTTTTATACTTTAGGTTTCTAAATGTCAGCTGTGTGGTTGATTTGTGTAGGTTTCAGCAGTGACATCGTGCTGTGCGCATGCGCGATAGTCACATCACAGGTGCGTTGCACAGAACATATTTAAAAGTTCATATTTTCACGTTTTTGCATCTGAAGGAAAATTAACAAAGAAAGTTAGGAAAACTGTGTCCACCAGCTTCATATTGATGCTCATGCTGAGGACTGTTTGGATTATATTATTTGTTGTCTAAGGCATAAAACTGTTTGGGATGCGTTTGCCAGTGTTAAACGTGACAGAAGAGATTAAGAAAACACCATTCTGATAAAATTAGGCTTATAATTGCTGAATAAAATATTAAAATGACTAATACTATCATTCATGTTCCCTAAAGTGATTGTGTCCTCTTTAGTCTATACATTCCAGAACTATTAATATGATAACATGATAGTGAATAATGTGACTGTATGTGACAGATAGACACAATTACTAGTGAATAATGTGAGTTAAATAGTTAATACAATAAGAAAATAGTCTGTAGCATTTTAAGCTAAACACTGTCTGTGCCAGACCTCAACATTATATTCTTCTGTACACTCAAGATAAATCAGGAAACATTGTATTAAGTTAACATTAAAATGACTAATACTTCATCTGTGTATCTGTACTCTTATGAAAAGTAAATGCATATGGAATTGTTCATGACAAATCTAGATGTTAAATTTATTATATAAGCCTTTGTGATATACTATCCAATTAAGTTTTGTTAAAAGTTGTTAAACATTGAGCTGTAATATGTGGTATTTAATTATAAATTCATGAAAAAAATTACAATTAATTAAGAAATACACTACCTGTCATATTTGTAATTAGCAAATCAATTCTTAATTTGTTGTCCACATAGTATTTTTGTTCCATCAGATCAAAACCCAGATTTATGCCTTGCAGGTGACTGTGATCTTGACTTTTGACCACCAAAAATCTAATCAATGTATTTTTGTGTTTATGTGTGGCAAATGTGAGCTAATTCCTTTAAGCCATTTCTGAGATATCACATAGATAATGCATGGTGCAGTACATATGAAAAACAAAGGGGCGCTAGAGAGCAAAAACTCATTGTGCAGTACCCAAGAAACACTTTAGGGGCGCTAGAGAGCAAAATAAGATCATGGTGCTGTACCTGAGAAAAACATTAGGGGCAATAGAGAGCAAATGGTGTGTGTATTCAGGGGGACATACACACACTTATTTTCTCAATTTGGCATCAATCTGAGGACCTCTCTGAAACCTTGAGAGAAGCCTATTAACACCCTCTAGAGGCCATTACAGTGAAAACAAAGTGAGGACCGGGCTAAAGGTCCTCACTTTGCAAAAAGGTCCTCACTCCAAAGGTTAAAAACCCACGCCTGTCCTCACTAAGATAGCCATACAAACACACACACACACACACACACACACACACACACACACACACACACACACACACACACAC
>CAIGQZ010026120.1:2158-24626 GCA_903798205.1 Danio tinwini
TGTGTGTGTGTGTGTGTGTGTGTGTGTGTTTGTATGGCTATCTTAGTGAGGACAGGCGTGGGTTTTTAACCTTTGGAGTGAGGACCTTTTTGCAAAGTGAGGACCTTTAGCCCGGTCCTCACTTTGTTTTCACTGTAATGGCCTCTAGAGGGTGTAAATAGGCTTCTCTCAAGGTTTCAGAGAGGTCCTCAGATTGATGCCAAATTGAGAAAATAAGTGTGTGTATGTCCCCCTGAATACACACACCATTTGCTCTCTATTGCCCCTAATGTTTTTCTCAGGTACAGCACCATGATCTTATTTTGCTCTCTAGCGCCCCTAAAGTGTTTCTTGGGTACTGCACAATGAGTTTTTGCTCTCTAGCGCCCCTTTGTTTTTCATATGTACTGCACCATGCATTATCTATGTGATATCTCAGAAATGGCTTAAAGGAATTAGCTCACATTTGCCACACATAAACACAAAAATACATTGATTAGATTTTTGGTGGTCAAAAGTCAAGATCACACTCACCTGCAAGGCATTAATCTGGGTTTTGATCTGATGGAACAAAAATACTATGTGGACAACAAATTAAGAATTGATTTGCTAATTACAAATATGACAGGTAGTGTATTTCTTAATTAATTGTAATTTTTTTCATGAATTTATAATTAAATACCACATATTACAGCTCAATGTTTAACAACTTTTAACAAAACTTAATTGGATAGTATATCACAAAGGCTTATATAATAAATTTAACATCTAGATTTGTCATGAACAATTCCATATGCATTTACTTTTCATAAGAGTACAGATACACAGATGAAGTATTAGTCATTTTAATGTTAACTTAATACAATGTTTCCTGATTTATCTTGAGTGTACAGAAGAATATAATGTTGAGGTCTGGCACAGACAGTGTTTAGCTTAAAATGCTACAGACTATTTTCTTATTGTATTAACTATTTAACTCACATTATTCACTAGTAATTGTGTCTATCTGTCACATACAGTCACATTATTCACTATCATGTTATCATATTAATAGTTCTGGAATGTATAGACTAAAGAGGACACAATCACTTTAGGGAACATGAATGATAGTATTAGTTATTTTAATATTTTATTCAGCAATTATAAGCCTAATTTTATCAGAATGGTGTTTTCTTAATCTCTTCTGTCACGTTTAACACTGGCAAACGCATCCCAAACAGTTTTATGCCTTAGACAACAAATAATATAATCCAAACAGTCCTCAGGATGAGCATCAATATGAAGCTGGTGGACACAGTTTTCCTAACTTTCTTTGTTAATTTTCCTTCAGATGCAAAAACGTGAAAATATGAACTTTTAAATATGTTCTGTGCAACGCACCTGTGATGTGACTATCGCGCATGCGCACAGCACGATGTCACTGCTGAAACCTACACAAATCAACCACACAGCTGACATTTAGAAACCTAAAGTATAAAAACGTTACACATGGCTAAATAAACTAATGATGATCACAGTTTTGTGACATCTGAAACTTTTGCTTTTGGCTGCATACAGTGAGCGCGCACGGGCTCAAGCCCCGCCCCTCACACTAGTCCCATAAAGCGGCCTTAAAGATTCGCTCTTTTACTGTACATACAGATCACAAACAAATGGCAGTCCAGCGTTAAAACCTAAAGGCAACACTCATGTACAATATATTAAAATCTTAGTAACTTACAGTAGGCTGCAGGCCGTCAGTCGCGAGCGCAGTCCTGCCGATCCGGCTCTCGAGCGCGGTGATTCGGTCTGAGAGATTAATTTGAGTCAATGACCTGGTCTGGGCGCTTCAAACGAGTCAATGGTTCGGTCTGGGTCTGGTCTGGGCGCTTAGTTAGAGTCAATGACTCGATCTGAGCACTTCACTAGAATCAATGATTCGGCTTGACCGCTTCATTAGAGTTGGCGACTCGGTCAGAGCGATTCACTAGAATCAATGACTCGGTCTGACCCCACAATATCACATTGATTCACTCATCAATCCCTCATTAAAGAGCCGATACAGCAAATGATTGAAAAGACTCAGTTTGTTCACGAATCAAAAACCGCTTTGGTGTCTAAGCACGTGGTGTTTTCTATATTAAAATAATGAGGATATCTGTTTATGAAACAAAGGGTAGTCTTGATATTAAAATCTCAGAATGAAGTTCAAATTTATAAAAATCCTTTCAAATATTTTTAAAGGATATTTTAAAATAAATGTTTTAATATTTTAAGAAACACATTTTCATTATTGTCCACAAAATTGGTTGTTCTAGTTTTAATTTGTTTTAATATGCTACATGCTAACATGCTCATACATGCTGACACCACACTGCTAAATTATTAGATGACCTGGTGATTAGAATTATTTTATTTATTTATTTATTTATTTATGAATAATATTTTGAGCAGATATGTAAATGTTGATGCCGATGTGCTGGTCTGCCGATGTGCTGGTTTATTCACATAGGGAATGTATAGATTTGCCCGAGCTCAAACCTTCATAGGCACAATGCTGCCAAAGCACGCTCATCAGGATACAGACATGGACTGACAACACCCTGATTCTGTTATTACCGTGACACATCTACTCACACTTAAGTTTACACATAACCTGTAGGCTGTTTACATGTTTGTAGAAAGATCTTAAAAGTCTTAAACTTCAAATGGTGTTAGTCTTTGGTGCCCCAAGTATTATTAAGCAAGTATTAATGGACAATTCCTATAGAATATGAAAGGCTAACATTATGTTCTGCCTTTACCTCACTGTTGTGTGAATTTAGCTGCTTCCTGCTGTAGGTACATGTCCAATCAAATAATTAAGATTGGATTCTGTCAATAATAAGCACTTACCTAAATAAATGTCATTCCTGTAAACAAACCTTCATATTGATCTGAATTGTGTAAAAACACCTGTAGATTGTTTAACAGATGTGTTCCACTGCTTTAGCCTTCATAGAGTCAACTGTGGAAGAGTTTTAAACAGAAATTGGCCAAATATTTACATATTTACTGCTGGTCTGTTTCCAGAGCATTATCGGTTCTGGAGACATTCTTCTCTGGCCTTTTATATTAGGTAAAAGTTAGCATAATCTGTGCTGACATTGAGATGGCACCTTCAGATGGGGAAAAAGCACGGAAAAGCTATAATTTACTAATAATAATTTACCCCACATCTCCATCTAAAGATATTCCCATCCAAACAGAGATTATGTAGGGTGACCAGCAGTCTTCTTTTTTCCAAACATGTCCTCTTTTTGGGATTTTTTTTATTAATATCTGAAAATGTCCAGAATTCTGTTTTAGTTTTCAACAGTCATCAATAATTAATAGGTTGTAGAAGACACTTATAGAAATGTTTGCTACATCTTGTTGCAGGCCAGACCAGTCAGTCATGTACTTATAGACATTAGCCAGTGATTATCAATCCCTCAGCACTAATACTTCAGCAGAGAGAGAGAGAGAGTTGCAGCTTACCTGCAGTGCTTTTACTCTACCCTATTAAAAAAGAAAACTTGTGATGTAAAAAGTGTTAAAGGCTCAAAAAATAATTGTTTTTTTAATATTCTATTGTTGTCCAAAAGTCTATGTAAAGGATGTGATTACTTCATAGATTTTAAGTTCAGTAACTCAGTTACATGAATGCAGTGCTCAAAGTATTTACAGCCTACAGAGATCATGTTTGTCATAGTAGTATTTGTATAGTGTTGAGATAAATCACCTTTATTTCCATAGGGCTTTTTACAGTACAGATTGCTTTAAGGCAGCTTTACAGCAGTAACAGGAAAATGATGCATTGTTTGTGAATTTTGTCATTGTTCAGCAATAAGCTGATTCAATTCAACTGTAAAAATATGTCAGGTATCAATTTTTACTTATTTACTTAGAAACCATCATGTAATAGAGCAGTGAAGTGTGATCAATAATTTAATAAGTGTCTCAAGCAACGTCATTTATCATTTAGTGTAATAAGTTGTGTAATAGTGTCTATACCAGACATGAAGTTTTCATAAAGTCTGTCAGACTCCTGCAGAGTGAAAACAGTGCTCAGCACGCCCCATACAGTGAACCTGCTTTTCCATCTTTAAGGGTGCACTCACACTTTGCTATTCAAACCATGCCTGGGCACTTTCCTGGTTCGTTTGAGAAATGTGAGTGCTCTGAATCTGGCTCAGAGACGGTTCAGTTGGCTGGCCCTGGCCCGGTTGGAAGAGGTGTGCCAGAGTGCAGTTCACTTGGGCTTTGGCGCGGTATGCTTGTAGTGTGAGTGCAAAGTGTGCCTGAGCCCGAAACTGAAGACAAGACGTGACTTTTAATTTACTAATTATTCGTGCTGTTCAATGAACGCAAACTGTCGTAGTTTATTAAAGACACAAACCCCTCACTGCACCACAGCTGCAGCTTTAGCAAACCTCCTAATTCCTGCAGCACGAGGACTTTATGATTGTTTATGAGCATCAAAAGTGTCTGATCTGTTCGGCGAAATATTAGACTGCGTGTCACAAACCACTGAAACGATATAAAGAAATGTCCACTGTGCTGAACGAGAACGCTTCTTAAACTGAACAGTGCATCATTGATGATGTAAGCGTGCACAGGCCCGAATGCAATGTGAATGCGGGTTGTTGGGGGAGATGGGAGGGGGGACAAGCGTGCTTCAGCATAGTTCAAGGGAGCTGTACATAGTGTGAGTACACCCTTAGGCCGTACTCACACTATGTACAGTTGCCTTGAACCGGGCCGAAGCACGATTGTGCCCCCTCCCCTCTCCCCCGACGGCCCGCACTCACATTACATTCGGGCCTGGGCGCTCTTCCGTCATGGATGATGCTCTGTTCAGTAAGCGCTCTCGCTCAGCACAGTGGACATGTCTTTAGTTATATGGTTTAAGTGGTTTGATATGCGGTGACACACAGTCTAATATTTCACTGAACAGATCAGACACTGTTGACGCTCATAAACAATCATAAAGTCCTCGTGCTGCAGGAATTAGGAGGTTTGCTGAAGGTGCAGCTGACGTGCAGTGAGGGATTTGAGTCTTCAATCAACGTCGATCGTTTGCATTCATTGAACAGTATGAATGATTAATTAATCCATTAATCATTAATTTACGAGGACTTTAGATGGGTAATTTAAGCGCAGATGGGTCATTTAAGGCATATCACAGCCTCATTTCTTGCTTTCAGTTTCGGGCTTAGGCATGCTTGCACTCACACTGTTCACCCAAGTGAACCGCGCTCAGGCCCACCTGTTCCAACCGGGCCAGGGCCGGCCAAGTGAACCGTTCGGATAGCATAGTGTGAGTAAGCCCTTAGTCTCTCACATGACCTGTAGCTGGACATTAGCATTCTCTGTGGCCATACACAGTAGCAGAACAGAGTCCATGACTATTTTAAAGCCAGTCCACAGAACAGGAACTTTCTCCAGGATCTAGTGACTTTAACTGGTACTCAATGTGTTTCCACAACAGAAATCTAGATCTAAAAGTTCAGTGTAAAACGGTGGCCTTCAGAAAGTCATTATTACTCCTGAAATAGTACCCTTTTAAAGATCAGAAATTTCTGAGTATGGGACTTTGGCATTAACCATGGCAAAACACAATGTATCTAATAGTATTTGCATATCTAAAACACTAAAAATGAGCAGAAATAACATGGTACAATCCTGTAACATTTTTCACAACTTTGGTTTTGGTTTGTATTAATTTCTTACAAATCATCCTCTTTCGGCTTGACGACACAAGTTCATAACAGCTAGCTCATGGTCACTGTCAGCAATAAATAATAATTTAGCTGGGTTTATATACACCTGCAGCCCATGTTGTGACCTACCTGTACTTCTATTTGTTAGTTTGTTTTTAATTTGAAGAAAACTACAATAAGTACAAATGTGGTATTTATATAACATACATTATTGAAAGTATAGCAATTTAATAAAAAAAAATAATTAAAATAATTAAAATAGGATTGGATACATTTATGCTTACAAAAGATTAATCCAGTATTTATCCACATTGTATTAATAATTTTAAAGCTTCACCAATAATCTATGTAGTGTGCTCATGAATTTGCCTTTAACTACAGTTTTAATATTATTAATATTATTGTAAACAAGCACATACAGTATGATTTTAAACACTGGAGAATATGGTCATGATAGTTAGGCCCGTCCAGCATTGCTAAAGCCTTAATTGGCAGCCACGCCCGCCCCTCCCCCACCCGCACCCCACAGACACCTGACGATGAAAAGTTTAGCAGCAGCACGAGCAGAAATGGAGCGACTGAGAAGGAGGATTGAGCGCTTGCGAGCACATCACTCAAAGTGTGAGGCTGCTGCTGCACAACAGGTGAGATTTTTACCTTATTTCTCATTTAATTTGTTTTATTTATTTATTTATTGGTCATAATTGTCACTTCGCTCGGTGTATTTAGAGCACAGGCACGATTTTACGACTGAAGGCCTTCAGCCTAGCGTGCACATTAATTTGACATCAAATGTTAGTTATTAAGATGCTGTAACGTCATTTTAAAAACATTTATAAGGAAATTTCTTTCAGTGATAATTAAGTGGAAATTTCATACTGAAATTGGTTAACAGTAGGCCAATATGTTTATCGTTTGAGTTTTATCAGCTAAATGTCAATTTTATCAGTTTTATTTGTACATGTTAACTGTTTTTAGACATTTTTAGACGTTTTTAATCATTTCTATATCAGTATGCAGTGAAAATGTCGAACTTCTGTAAGTGATTTCGGGATGGGGGATGGGCGCGATTCAATCAAGCAGAGCAGCAGATTCACAAAGTGAACTTCACATGGCAGGAGTGGGGGAGGGGGAGAGGGAATCTGGAGGAGCTTTTTTTGTGCTATTTGTAATAAAAAAATCTGAACACCTAAACTTTTGTCAAAGTAGTACTGTACAGCCTAATTGTTAATAGTTACTTGTGACTTAAATGGCTTTGTTTATACTAATAAATATTTTTTAATCTTTGGTGTGCAGATCGTGGAAGTGAAGTCAGCACAGGTATGTGTCTTTACAAATTTTTTATTTATCTTCAGTAACATTTTTCAAATTAAACACAATGTGATAGCTACAGCGGCCGAGAGAGCTTAAAGGTTTAAGAAACCCTGGGATTTAGAAATTTTAAAATATAACATATTTGTGTGTGTTGAGCATCAGTTCAGACAGCATTAGCTCCTGTAGGCTTTAATTGTGGGGAAAACCAGATAATTTTGAGCTTTTGTCAGCTAATTTCTTTCGGGTTAAAAATAATTTTTGGAGCGGGACCAAAATCGATGAGTTTTCTTATCCTATGAGAAGACCCTGCTACTTAATTATTCATGAGAGCACATGCTTTCCGAAGGCAAAGCAGACCTGCCAAGCTGGGAGATAGTGATGTGTTACTGTTATTACTTAATTACTGGTTTCCTATCCGATCTGATACCAAGTAAAATGAAGGCGAGTATCGGCGATATCGATCTGATACTGCCCAAAAATGACTGTTTGGGAAATTAAAGTAACAAGTAGTGTACTTAAAAGTGTCACTTTATACTGAATATGAGACATATTACGAGTTATTCTTGTTTATCATTTATTAATGAAGAATTATCATACAAAAAAGCCAACTTACATATTTATTAACAGCATCTGAGCATGTATATCTTAAAACGCCTGCCTGAACATCTTAACACAAAAAACATTTAAACTTCTACGTTTAGTGACAAGTTAATCTGGTTCCCCCTGAAAGTGTTTTTAACCTTTTTTCATTGTTTTATCATTGTCACAAAAATCCTAAGGCCCCAAAATACAGCCACATCGCCACATTTTGTCCCTCTGTACCTGAATAGTGCCTGCCTGCTGCACCTGAGGACTCTGAAAGCGATGTCTGTCTCGCCCTAGCAGCACCTGTGCCTCTCCTTTCCTCCTTTTCTGATCGCCTAGTCATGACGTTGTCATATTCTGTCTTGTGATTTATATGTAGATGTTTGATTAGGTTTGTGGTTTCCTCCAGGTGCTCTGGTTTCCCCCACAGTCCAAACACATGCAGTACAGGTGAATTGGGTTGGCTAAATTGTCAGTAGTGTTTGAGTGTGTGTGGATGTTTCCCAGAGATGGGTTGCGGCTGGAAGGGCATCCGCTGCGTAAAATCCTGCTGGATAAGTTGGCGGTTCATTCCGCTGTGGCAACCCCAGAATAAAGGGATTAAGCCAAAAAGAAAATGAATGAATGAATAACTTCGCTTGCGGTTACCCATATCCAATGACAGCGTGACTAAACAACATGTGCCAGCGGACTGAGTGGCTAGCTACTTTAGCATGCTCTGCAGTTGTACAGTGCCATATTACACACATGACTTGGCAGGCGGAAGAACAAGTAGTTCCGACAAAGTTGGCATTATTCAGATAATCTAGGGTAATTGTGGTTACTTTGCGCTGTATTTCTATTTCCAATAAAATCCAAATTATTAAAATATCGATATTTTGATAAGATAATCGATTCTAAAACATACAAAGCTGGTATCAGAGATATTAATATTTTAGTATCGATCCGCACATCACTACTATCAGACCCAATGACTAGGTGAGACTGCGTCTGCACGGCACGAGTTGTATTTGTTTGTTCCCTGCGATGCTCTCTGGGCCGAAACAGCAAAGCTGTTGGTTTGCAGCAAGCATTTTTGTCGGGAGAGCTGTACGAGAATTAGAGAATGACAGACTTTGTCTTTTATCAGTTGAGTTCATTACAGTCTATGGTTCGTTATTCAGACACATGGCCTATATCCGTGCTGCTGCTGTTCGCACATGTTTAAAATCCTCCAGATCACCAGTGGGGTTGGGCCGATAGACGATGCCATTGTCCATCGCCGATGGCCGATAAACTTCGTGATGCTGAGCCAGCATCGCGATCCATCGCCCCGCCCCACATGTATATTGATATATAACTTATTATTTGCATGTCATCTTAATAGCAGTAACGGTCTTTTCATGAGCTGTTATTGTTTACTTATAGCTGCCGCTTGCACGGCTGACAGCATGGTGAGGATTAAATGAAGGATTATACAGCACATCTCACGCTTAAAATGTGTAGATTTAGTGGCAAATGCTGTTACCTGCAAACCCTGTCCCACAGACTTTACAGTGAATGGCTTTAGTTTTTTTCATAGCGGACTTGAAGCCACTGGAAGTCTTTTATCCACTCTTGGAAAAGTGTAAATGGTGGATTAACATTCAGCACATGATCACTAATCAGATGTGTCATTATTAGTGACTTTAGGTGCTTTCTAAAACTAAATCTGTCAGTGTTGTTTTCATTTTCTCATCTTTAGCGCTTCACATTTCCGCGGTTGTAGCTCCTGTCACCTGAAGGCAGAAAGCGTTGACTGAGTGATTGACAGCTGATATAAACCAATCCATTCGTGTTCAGTTCTAGCGCAGTGGGCGTATAAGAAGAGCACAAAGGCGGGGCAAGCATTGCGGGCTCTTTTTACTTGAGCAAGTTCACATAACAACTGTTTTAATCTGTTCCTGAGCGCTGCGTTTGGCGTCTTTAGGTGCAAAGATGCATTCTGCATAAATGTCTCCTAAGTCCGCGCACATGGTTAGGATTTTGCCGTGAAAACAGGTCGCACGGTAACAGTTTATTCACTTGCACAAATGCTTTCAAATATATATTTTAGGTTGCATAAAATTTTGAGCGCATATGCCAAAACGGTCGAGCCCTAGCATCTTTACTTGTTATTATTTCCTTATAATAATACTAAAATAAGGAAGTTATCATTAATCACAATACAAATTACAGTGAACTCCAAAGGAACTCTCATCTCCTCCACCAGCTGTGGGGAAAAGGCCATTATATAAGGACACAAATCACTCTGCCAGAGTCCCGCGGGAAAAAAGTGATTGGCAGGTGGTAATTTGAGAGTAACTTTATTTATGGTTTGGTTATGTGTAAAGCAAAGACCATGTGGGTCAGGTAGTGAAAACGATAGGCTACAATTATTAAATTCGTTATGAATTAATTGATATTTAACAACAACCATCCCCACCCCGCCTACGACGACGATGTCATCGTCCATCGCCGATGTTCACATTAGACATTGTACGATGCCAAATTGGTCAACATCGCCCAACCCTAATTACCAGCAGGGCTAATGGTTGGAATAGACAGGGCAAGATATTTGCTGCACTGCTATACACTGTTTCTGATTGAGGAGTAGAGAAGAAGTCCTCATTTATAGCGTTTATATAAACACAAATCTTTATGATGATAGAACAAATTGTGGTTACGTGTATATGAAATTACGAATAACAAATATAGCAGGGCATTAAGTACAAAAGCATTTGTAACTTGTTCATAATGAGAAACTGCTTTTCTGATGTGCGCAAGTGACACAATGATGATCTGAAGATTGAACGGGTAGTTTTGAGAATTTTAATTCTGATTTGAGAAATGGACCAAAGTGACTGAGGAAAACTGTAACAGAATTAACGTTTATTCATTAAATAAAATAACCACAACACATGAAAAAAAAAACACTGAAATAGCGGGTTATATATGAGAGCTACTCTTTGAAGAGAATAAAACAGCTTTAGCCTAATGCAAAAAAAGTTTGCAGGCAAATATGATAAGTATTTATTTTATATATTTATATAAATCAATATATTTTGGAAAAAATTCAGTGTAAAAAGTAAGACATTATTTATAAAGACATACAGGCATACAGAATTAGTGTATGAACATGAATGGCAGCTGTTGTTTTTGATCTAACAGGTGCAAAACTACATGATGAACACTGTGAGTTTGTGTCAGGATGATGATACATGGGCCGACTTTTGGAGCAGTGTTGTTAGGCTATATTGCAGGGTTCGATGTTGCTTGGCAATTTTCATTTCAAAATTCGCAACAAACATTTTACATAAAAATTTTAAATTTAGGTTAGTTTTTATTATTGTACCAATAGGATGTGAGGTCTAGTTACTCTCACTCACTATCCCTAAACTTACCAGTTATTCCCCCAGTTATTCCAGCATGTGTTTTACACATTGGATACTCTTGTAGCTGCAACCCAGTACTGGGACACACCCATAGACACTCACATTCACACACACACTTATCTTATACACTACTGCCAATTTAGTTACCTATTACTCACCTATACCACATGTCTTGGGACTGTGGTTGAAACGTGTACTTTTCACTTTTGTACATTTTTGAGGCTGTACTACTTTACTTTTACTTAAGTACAAAAGAGTAGTCAGTACTTCTACTTTTACCAGAGTCCTTTGAACATGCGTATCTGAACTTCTACTTAAGGATGTGTACTTTTGCCATCTCTGGTCACAACACAAACAACTGAAGAAACGCGCTGCAAATTGGTCACAACACTTGCAAATATCCACGTAACATAACAGAAATGTTTCTAGGAGGCCCAAAAACATGACGGACCCTGCTGAGATATGGATGTGTTATTATGTTGTGACTGTAAATGAAAAATAACTCCCCTTTTAAAGACCACCAATCACTTCACTTAGCAACTGTCTTCTGTTGTTTGTGTTGTGAGAGTTTGTAACGTGTGCTGTCAAATTGATGAAGATCATTTCTTTATTTGCTGCTGTTTTTTGTTATTGCATGTGCTTTCTTAAATTGTAGCAGGTTAGGCTCTCTCGGCCATCGTAAATAGCACAATACAAATTAATTACAGGATCTGGAATCTTTAAAGGATAAGATTGAGAGAACAGTTAATGATATGAACCTGTGTGATTATTTGTGATAAATCTTTTAGTAAAATAATTATTAAAGCTAGATTACTACATGTCTTTTACTCCAGGCACATTTACATAGGCTACAATAGAGAATATGATACAGATTGTAAAGATAGTCTTAGACAAGTCTTATTTTAATTGGAATACTGTAGTGTTTTTTAAATAACATACCTGCACTTCATTATTATTTTTTTAAGTTCATGTGCCCTTATAATCTTTAATTAAAAAATTTAAACCTTCCTCTTAGAAACATCAATAAAACAATCTGCCTCCATTTTGTTAGCAATACTTCCCTGACTTTTATCGCTTCACACCCCATGTGCAAGCAGAGCTGAAGCAGTGTGTGCGCAGTGCGTATGAAGAGCTGAAGCAGCGTGCAGGCATTTGCCTTTCACACTGGTGATGAGCGGCTGCTGCACAGATCAATCGGTCTATCTAGCGACTGCCTAGCAACACCCTAGCAATGCCTTAGCAACTAGTCAGAACACCTTTGCAACCACCAAGCAACACTTTACCAACCACTCAGAACATCCTAGCATCGCCTTGGCAAATACTCAGAACACCCTGACAGCACCTTAGCAACCACTCAGAACACCCTAGCAACCACCTAGCAAGAAACATGCCAATTAATTCTAGAAACATGCTAACATATATGTAGTTATCTATCTATGCCAATTGTTTCATACTTCTGAAAAACTACTCCAATTATTTCAACTTTAAAATAACTTCAAACTTTCAGGCTAAGATTTCTCAAGCCATCATAAAGTTTGTCTACAAACTTTACTTTTCTAGTTTTAATAATACATTAGTAAGTTTTGATGTTTATAGGAACTAAGATTAATAAATGCTTTAGAAGTGTTGTAGAAGTGCATTTTTATTTTAAGTAGTCAGCCTAATGAACCTTATTGCTAAGTGTTGCAGCTACTGTTGAACTTTAATATTAGAAACTCAAATAACATCTATAAATCATGGTAAAGTGTCTTTTGAATGACCTTATGATAATTGTGCATTTTACTTATAGTCAGATGATATTCATCTGTCGAATCAAGATGGATCAGAAGTCGTGGAGTCCCCTGAAGACATATCCAGTTGCTGTGATTCAGATCCCGACTATAACCCCAGTAAGAATTCAGGCAGTGGAGAAGAATTTTCAAGCCCTGAAAAAGAAATAGCCTATCTGTCCAGTGAGAGTGAAGGTGAAGATTTAAATTCGAGTGTAAATGAAGACGAACAACAAGATGGTAAGGGCACCTTTGATGAAAAAATGAACACCCGAAATTATAGTAAAAGATGCGTCAAAACCCCCAAAAAATCTACTTTAACGGTAAAAACTACAACAAAAAGAGAAGGACTTAAAAGGGCTTGGGACAAAAAACATTATTGTCTTTACTGCAGAAAACCACAATCAAAGATTTCCAGACACTTGGAAAGAAAGCATATTGACAATACAGATGTGGCACATGCCTTTAGTTTTCCATTAGGGTCCAAAGAAAGAAAACTTCTTTTAGAACAACTAAGAAACAAAGGAGACTTCAAACACAATTCGGAAGTTTTAGTAAAAGGATCAGGAGAAATTATAACCTGGAAACAGCCCTCAGTTGATGCCTCTGTCAAGGACTACTTACCGTGTTCTTTCTGTTTCGGTATGTTCAGCAAGAAGGATCTATGGAGACATCAGTCTTCATGTAAAATAAAAAAATCCAGTTCAAAGGATCAAGCTGACGAAAAAAAGCGCACACGAGGAAGAGTGCAATCTCAAGCTGCATGTCTTCTCCCAACTGCAGCGTCCTCTGATGGGTGTCAGAAAATAGTAAACGGAATGAGACAGGATAATGTGGCATTTTGCATCAGAAAGGATTCCTTAATTTGCAAATATGGAGAATCGCTGTATGGAAAACATGGTCGGGTCAAGTCACGACACCAGTATATAGCTCAGCGAATGAGAGAGCTAGGTCGATTCGTACTGGTGGCCCAAGAAATGGACAAGACTGTCAAAGGGCTTGAGGATTTGTGTGCACCTGCAAGGTATCAGTTTGTGGTAAATGTTGCCAAGAAACTTACCAAATTTAGTCCAGGCAAGAATGAATATGGAAAGCCTTCAACTGCTGTAAAAATTGGATTTTGTTTGAAAGGGGCTGTGGAAGTCCTAATTGGACAGGCTCTTATGAACGACGATGATCTGTCAGAGAAGAAGACAAAAAAATTCTTTGAACTTTTGGAGAAAAATTGGAGGAACAGTGTGTCTATCACTGCTCACCAAACCATTCAAGAAAAAAGATGGAATAAAGAAGATGACATCCCCCTCACAAAAAATGTGATTGCTCTAAGAGACCATCTCAGGTCAGTAGAAGACGAAGCAAGAGCAAAACTGACAAAGCAAATGAATTTGGGAGCATACAAGGCATTAAACGAGTCGGTCCTGGCACAGGTAATCATTTTCAACAAGCGTCGTGAAGGTGAAGCATCACGCTTGACCCTTCAAACCTACAAGAAAGCAAGCACACATACAATCAACGAGGATATCTATAATACGTTATCACCGCTGGAAAAGGAGTTGAGCAAAATACTTACGCGGATAGAAATTCGGGGCAAGAGAGGAAAAAAAGTTCCAGTTTTTTTCACCAGGCGAATGCAGGAGTCAATCAGTTTGTTGGTCCAAAAGAGAGAAGGAGCTGGTGTGCCTCCTGAAAACCCTTACCTATTTGCAAGACCTGGTGTCTTGACAAACATACGTGGATGTGACTGCTTGCGGAAATATGCAAAGGAGAGCAAAATTGAAAACCCGGAACTACTTCGGTCGACTAAATTACGAAAACAGGTCGCCACACTCTGCCAACTGTTGGACCTTACGGAACAAGAGTTGGAACAAGTTGCAAGATTTATGGGGCATGACATCCGTGTTCATCATGACTTTTACAGACAAACTGATAAAAACTTCCAAATTGCCAAAATTAGTAAGCTTCTGTTTGCAATGGAGCAAGGCACTGACGGCCTAAAAGGAAAGAACCTCAATACACTTCGTCCTTCAGTCGGTATGTATGCCCCATGTATGTTTATTGCTAGTGCTATTGTGTGTTGTATCCTACATCAGTCATTAAAAGAACAGACTTAATTTTTTTGGTGCAGCACAATCTCAGATTTACATTTTAGTCAAGGGCTAGGCTTATAAATTGTCTGTGAAACCAGGGAAAAATGTGTTACTTATATGTAGCTCACTTAATTAAAGGTAATTTATGCATGTATGAGTTTTGGAGCAAGATCAAGCACAGGTATTTGATTTTTAATCTTTATCAATTTGCATGTATCTGAAGCAGTTAGCAAAGAATATGAGGACAGTAAAATTTGAGGATTTTTACTATTTTATTTACAACACCAAATAATTACATTATTTTGTTTTTCAGACAGATGTTCTGATGATGCATCTCTTCAGAAAGCAGCTGATGAATTCAGTGAAGACGAGAACTCTGATGCACTGGGTGAGTTGGTGTTTCTGATGACAGGGTGTCCATGGGGTCTTAAAAAGTATTAAAAGTTGATAAATCAATTATGAGTACATTAAGGCTCTTAAAAGGTATTAAAGTCTTAATCTCATTTTTACGAGGTCATAAATTGTGTTCAAGCGTTGTCCAAAGTGTTTGACTCCAAAAATACATAAATATATTTATTTTCCTCAATTGGTTCGGGTGATGTCATGTAATTTGCGACAAATTTGGGAAGGTAATGTGACGCTCTCCACATGTAGAGAAACCATAAAGCAGGCCAGGGCTATTCAGTTGGTGGCCCGTGGGCCGAACTTGGCCTGCTAGGCAATTTGCTCCTGCGAAAAATGGCCGCTATACTTATGAAGTGACATGCGTCTGTTTAATACAGCATGAGCTGCAGTTGAAGGCTGCGCAGAGCATGAGTCACCTCATGCATTAAGTGACATTAAGCGAGTGAGTGGTGCGGGCAGCCGAAAACATTTGTGTTCTAAAGCTTAAAGGCTTCTCAACGCCGATTCTGTTGCACGGAACGAAACTGCTGCAATCAAATGTTATGCCACCTGTGCGCTAGTTTAAAGTTTCGAGCTTATAGCAACACCAAGGCTGATACGCACGCACACTGGATTAACTATAGCAGCGGGCCGTTCACATATCACGTCTTTTCCATGCGCAATTCGTTATTTCCAATATTAGAATATATGCCAATAATGCCTTCCAGATGCACTGAGTAGAAAACATCTCACACTGTAGTGGGGAGAGTTGTGCGTGGCTTTCAGTGCAATGTAAACAAAAGATATGCTAGACGAATTATTACAAATGATTAAAATGATTATGTATGTATGAACACAAATGATAACAACCTCTCATTTAAATACTTACCTTATATAAAGCTTAAATTTACATTAGACGTGATAACCGTGAAACCATGATTATTCTTCACACTATATAATTGTAGAATATACTAGTAGAAGCCTACTTCAGCAATACTCTGCTTTTGTTGTGCTGTGAAACACAATATTTGAATATGTTTGTAAATCCACATTGTACAATGCAGTGATGTTATGTAGTTTCAAATACAATATATTAACATTTTAATGTAGAAAAAGCCAACGTGGGTGTCTTAAGTAGCTAAAATACAGCATATGGGCTCTTATATGCTGTTGTGTCATCACTTATATTGCAAGTCATATCTCTCCGACCCCTCATTTGGGATGCTTTTCATGAACTGGCCCCCATGACAAACTAATTGAATATCCCTGCCATAGAGCAAAACAGATGGCAAAATGGGATAATGCAAGTTTGCGTACTCCTGGTTGGAGAAAGACGAGTTTAAACAGTGACTGAAACCTGTCGCTGAAAACAACCACGTCATTTATTCCTCAAGGTTTGTTTCTTCCGAGCTTATCTGAGCTGTTGCACGCTTGTGCTCCATTCATTTATTTACTGCAACTGTTCATTAGCAACTCTTTGATAAGTTAAAGGTTTGATACTGATTAGAACTTGAAGTGGTGATGAGGTCTTAAAATAATCCAAGAAGGTCTTTAAAAAGTCTTAAAAAGGTATTGAAATTTCCTTTTGGATTCCTGCATATACCCTGGACGAAGTTCATGAACACTTTAGCGTCGTCATCTTTCACTATCAGTGTCTCTGTACTGAGCGCCCCACAATCCCTGAGCATCACTGTTTGTCCGTTTCAGATGAAGCGCTGGGAGCAGGCCAGGGCAAGAAGCCCTCCTCAAAAAAGAGAAAGGGAAGATGCAGTGAAGATGAGAACTCTGATGCACTGGGTGAGTTGGTGTTTCTGATAAAGTTCATGAACACTTTAGCATCGTCATCTTTCACTATCAGTGTCTCCGTACTGAGCGCCCCACAATCCCTGAGCATCACTGTTTGTCCGTTTCAGATGAAGCGCTGGGAGCAGGCCAGGGCAAGAAGCCCTCCTCACAGAAGAGAAAGGGAAGATGCAGTGAAGATGAGAACTCTGATGCACTGGGTGAGTTGGTGTTTCTGATAAAGTTCATGAACACTTTAGCGCCGTCATCTTTCACTATCAGTGTCTCAGTACTGAGCGCCCCACAATCCCTGAGCATCACTTAAGAACTGCAAATAAGCAGTGTTCTAAATAAGTCTAAAGCTTCTCTTAAAAAATGCATATAAATAACACATACTTTCACATTACTTTCCCTAAAAAGTAACTAAATAATACATTTAGCTACTTTTTAAGTGACTCTAGATTGTAATGTAGGCCTAATACTTTTCCCCAACACTGCAAATAAGATAAACATATGTCCTGTAATATTTTTCAGACCTTTGAAATTTAAAACTCCAAACGATCGCCTAAACAAGATTACTACACTAGGCTAATAAGTTACAATAAAACTACCAATTTTATTTAATGCTGAAAACAAGTTAAAGCAGAATAATATAGCCTATTATTATTATACCTCTCCCGTAATACCCACTTGTCATTGTATTACTTATGTCCTAGACCAGCAAATCAGAATAGTCCGCTGGCCAGCACTTTTGGTTTGGTTTTCAGAGCTGCTGCGAACTCCAGTCAAAAACAGCGCTCATCAGTGCAAACGTGGGTTTGGAGAGTTCCATTTTAGTGCAGAGGAGGACTTTAAATTTGATTGACAAACTTACAATAATTAAAGTGTTCTGTTAATCAACAACATTAAATTACATTCATATTCTGCCTTACACCCGTTACATGTTTTCAATGCAGTTTTTTCTTTGCTGCTATCTCCGTGGTCTCTGGCCAGGGAGAGGCTAAGCCTTCCCCAGCCTTACACACGCTCCGCCTTGCCTGGCTGTGTTCTATTCTCACTTATCCCCCCTATGCCCTATTCATTTAGAACATTCTTACATTCAAAGTTGTAATTATTAAAAAATAAAAAAGCATTAAAGTCATCTCTCTTAGGTGTAATTTGCTTTCAAAGTATTTTTACAGTTCAGTTTTAGCGATCTTCATGTTTACAATTGCGCTCCATTCGCAGTGCACTTTGAAAACATTGATATCATGTAGAACACAGCCTCATGCGAAAGCTATAGGTAACCTAGGCTATTATTAAAAAGCGGAATTTATGTTACATCTCCAAAGCTTGTGAAAATAAAAAACATAGCTTACGTTAATTCTTTTAATTTATAGTAGGTTATTTATTAAGTATCTGTTCTGTATATGACATGGGCCTGTTGGTTAGAACTTTCTGCTGTGGTTTACATATGTCAAATTGTAAAAGTAGACTTTAAAAAAATTAAAAATAAATAAACAATATCCTACTTAATAATACTACTAATAATAATACTAATAATAATAATCATCGTCGTCATCATTAATATTATTAATGTTGTTATTATTAAAGTAAATATATTTATAATAAATCACATTATTATTTATTTATATGATTTATGATATTAGAATAGTGTTAGCTTTTGTAAGTGAGTTTATGTTTTAGAATAGAATATGTAATGTTCAACTTCTCAATAATATTAGAAAAGGAAGCATAGGCCCTATATGTGTGTCATTTACATATATTTCAATGAATATGGAAAACGAGTGCATGTTTTTACCAAAACTAATGTTGGATTTTATTTTAAATGCCTGTTTGTGTAAAACAATATAATTTGCACAAAGAAATGATGGGGTTCTTCTCTAAAGTAGTTGTTACTCCACCCTGTTTAGAGCATCATTATGGGCATTTTACGCTATAACTAACATGCAAGTTAGTTATAGCGTAATGGATTGTTAATTTCAGTGCTGTTTTGACATTTCGCAAGAGCTTCAGCTGGTCCTGACCTCAGTTTCGCGACATGACTTTTATGTGGCGTCTAGGTATTGATGTCTGGATGACAGCAAGAGCGAGATGAGATAAGACCAGATTCAATGTGCACAGTTTCTGCTAATTTTGACTATAGGCTCATCTAAATTGGTTTTTCATTCGATTGAAAGCCGAAATATTGCCAGAGAGACAAAGTAACTTTTGGTTTTGGAAGAAAGCTGCTTCAGTAATGAAAGATGCAGTTGGTGAAAACACACACGCATACACAGGATACACTTATAGGCCTATTTATTATTGATTTATTTAACATTAAACGCACAGTAATTAAGTGTAAAAAAGAAAAGCATAACTTCGGAAAAAGTGCTCACTAGCTGCGGTTTCCGCGATTTCTGTGGTTGTCAGTAGTGCTGCAAAATCACTTTTGCTTTGATCAGAAAATAAGATTGTATAGCCTATTTTAGTTATTTAGCGTAATATATAGTTATTTATTTAAATTGGTGTAATTTATAAAAATAAGCTTTTTGGATTTAAGCATAGGCCGAGTATAAAACTTAATTTTACTTAAATACAAAAGATTTTGGACTTCAGGGGTTTTTTTATGGTACTTTATTGCATGTTGAATGTTACAATTACAAAGATTTTTATTAAATAAGTGCATGCCACAAGATATTTTTGTTGGTGTAAAAATATAAAAAGTATCATTCTCATATTCTTGCCTTATTTATCTTTAATATAAATATACAATTGCATACAATGCAATGCGTGGTGCACCTAAGAAAAAAAGGCACACCAAGGCAAAACGTCTAGCCCTGTATTGGATAGATTAATTGATAGATTGTGTGTGCATATTAATAACATTGACACTATACTTTTACGATTGATTAAACTAGGGATGCTAACGATTACTCGATCATTTATTGTCCGTAGGACTAACCCAAAACCGTTAAACCTTATCGATTAAGCATGGGCTATTAATAAGTTATGCTTTGCGATGTGAGACGCGTCCCCGATTTCACACATTACATAATGAAGTGTGTGCAGTTTACATTACCTTATGGAGTCGTGCACTCTCTTGACTTCGCATATTGGGGAGACATAAAACCCTGTTATGCACAGATCTCATTTATCTATTATCTATTTGCCGTTAATCCGCGGGTCAAGTAATCAAAAAGTAGGCTACATGACGTTTAATTATGGGTTAAGAAGACCAAACATTGGTTGTGCAAACTTTACATATACTTCCTCTAAAATATTATTATTATTATCATAAAAGTGTTTCAAGCTATATTATATTTTTATGGACTGGCATATGCCTAAATACGCATCACGGCCAGACATTTATAGTTTATATAAAAACGAGCGCACCTCATTTCACTGTGATCTTTTTGCGGATCATATTGCATATTCGTTTATTCTCCAGTAGCCTTGTAAATAATGTATTTTATTAATGGATTGTTTATAAGGACTGAGCTATTTATTACTGTGTTTCTCCGTTTAGAAAAAATCCTTGGGTGGTTTGATAATATATCATATTCAAAACTTTATCTATCATGTTTATAATCTGCCCCTCATCCTTCAATAGGCTATAACAGATCAATTTATCAGATGATTTGTCATAAGTAAAATATTAACAAAATGATTTTCTTTATGGAGACCCATCTAAAAACAATCAACAATCATTAATTCATTTAGTACTAATACAAGTTAACAATAACTTAAACCGAAACATACCTTTGTACATGAAAGAGCAGGTTCTCGGTAACCTTTAAGACAAGCTCATCGCATAAGAAACGACTCTTGCTTATGACGTCTGCTTTGCGGGCATTTCACGTTGTATGCGTCACCGTCGCATTTGTTCATGTGCTTTAAATGAATGCTTTTTGTCTCCCAAATGCATATAATGAAGAGAACGATAAAATAACGTTATTAACCGGTTGACTGTAAACGTTTCTGTTCAGAACGATTAAAGTTTATCTTTTTTTTCATTTTTCGTTTCTGTTCCTACAAAATGTCATTCATTTACGTTTTTCGTTTCCGTTCCTTGAACCGGTTCAGAGCCCTGGTACTGCTACTAGACACTTCAGTATTATATAGATTCTTATAGTAATCTCGAAATATGTTAATTGATTTACTATCATAATGTAGTTTGTCATTTGTGTCTAGTATTGATAAAATTGAGTGTGAATCACTTTTCTTCTTAGTGAGGTAAGCCAGAAATTTATCCGGCTTATCTCCATGCTCATAAAATTTCTGTTTCACAAACCTTAGTTTGTATTCTGCATCTTGGGTAAGCAGTGAATCTATTGCGCTTCTCAGTTCTGATATTTCTTTGAGTAATGCCTTATTTGCAGTCTTAATATATTTTTCCTCTATACTCTTCAAGTCCTCTTCTAATAATCTTTGGGTCTTGTTTTTTTTTACGTTTAGAAACAGAAAAGGACATAATTAACCCTCTTTTGTAAGCTTTGCTAGTCTCCCATAAGAGAGAAGGGTCTTGTGTTGATTTAGCATTAATAGCATAGAAAGATGTGAATTCCCTAAAGAAAAAGGGATAAAAAGTCTGATCTTTGAGTACATTGGTGTTTAATCTCCATTGCCGGAAGTTATCTCTATTCGATGCCTTTACATCGAGAACAACCATCGCGTGATCTGAAATGACAATATTGTTAATACGACATGATAAAGCTAAATGCATTAAACTCTTCAGAATGAAAAATAATAAATTCTCGTATAACACTGATGTGGTGGGGAGAAAAAAAACTGTATTCTTTACCAGATGGATGAAGCGCTCTCCAAACATCTATAAATTCTAAGTCTTCACAAATGCCATTAATTTGTTTAGCTATGTTAGATAGCGTCATTATTTTATGGGGAAACCGGTCAATAAGAGGATTTAACATACAGTTAAAGTAACCAGCAGCCATCATATAATCCGATCTCAAATCAAGTAAGTCAGCAAAAGCCTTAAGGAAATTAGAGGGGTGCCCTGGAGGATAATATACATTGAACAAAGTAATAGATTTGCCATATAAAGTCCTGTATATAATGACAAAATGGCCTCTGTCGTCTTCTGTCACTTTAACAACAATCAACGGTATATCTTTTTTGATCAGTACTGCTACTCCTCTACTATTTGACAAAAAGGATGAGGAATATACTTGATTATACCCCCCCTGCTTTAACTTTAAATGTTCCTGTTTATCTAAGTGTGTTTCCTGTAACAGAGCTATGCCTATTTTCTCTTTTGTAACATAATGAATTCCCCTAACGTTCCAAGTACATATGCGAAGTGTGCTATTCATTGTCGTAAACCTCAGTCAGAGTGAGACGCAGGAAATAAGTCCTAATCATAAGACATAATCTTTAATCTAATGACATGTTGACAGAGGTGTTGTGAAATAATAATAACAGCGGAGCATTAATTAAATGCATATTTCCTGTGG
>CAIGQZ010026156.1:32623-54015 GCA_903798205.1 Danio tinwini
ACACACACACACACACACACACACACACACACACACACACACACACAGACACACACACATCACGAAATGCAAAAGTTTTTTTTTCTTTCCATTCGGTGAGCGGCATCAAATTCAATTAAAACAACACTCTTCCACCAGTCCTCACTCCATATTCACGTCTAATACCCTAGTTTGTCATGGGGGCATGAATTAAATGTTCATGAGTGAAAGGGAAACTGCCGAACTGCAGTTAAAGTAAAAAAATTTAAGATGAAACACCCAAAATAACATGAGACTCAGGAAACGTGGATAGCCTGGTGACGCAACATTCAAAAAGCACTTCATGTAAACATTGTAATTATATTATTGTCTTATTCAGATTAAGGCAAATAACTATTACTGATGTCAATGTAAACATAGTCAGTATGTCTTCAAAGTAAGTGAAAGATCCAGAAGGGTATCCTGCTGCTGATTTAATTCAGAAGGGCACTTTTTTGTCAGACGGCTCACCGGTTTTACTTTCTTTCATTCATCGTCATTCATTTTAAAAAGCACCCGGTCCATTTTATTTGTATATATTTTACTGGAACGCATGAACTCTACAGGTGCCTGATAGTTAGCTGTTAAACTAACGTTAGACATATTCCCTCTAGGGAACACATAAAAATCGTCATCATAATTTACTCAAGTGCACCCTCAAATTCTCGCCCCCCCAACAGTTTGAAAACCTCTGGTCTAATGTGAATGCTGCCTTCTGGACTGTTTTTTACCCGATTGTACCCGAGTTTACCTGAAAAGTGTGGTATGTGGTACAGTTCATGTGAAATCTGAGGTAAACATCTGCCAATGTGATGATGTAAATGTTTTGGGGAATATACTTTTACACTTTTACTGCTATTTTGCACAATTTTAAGCGGCTAATTTATGCAATTCTGTTGTGATAAACATATTTAAGTACATTTATCACCAAATCCAGCGACAAGCAATTTTTCTGTCTGCACCAATCACAAAGCAACACAACATAAACATTTAAATACGAGCCATTCATTTAAATGTCAGCCACTGCACTCCCGATTACACGGTAAGGGTTATAATCTAATTAATACATATTAAACCTCTTTAACATTATTAATAAGCTCTGAGTTACTTATGTTGTTGGTTTCATTTTCAGATCATTTTCAGACCATGCTAGTTATTTAATTCATCTGCTAGTTATCTGCTTCTGTTTTCAGTATGTCAATAAATGTCTTGTAAAATGTTGTTCGAACTCACACTGGTAGCATTTAACACTAAATAAAGCCCATAATCAGTACCTGAGGTGATCATTGTCATAGTAGTTTATGCTGTTGTTTTGTCACGACATGGCAGAAATGCTGTTTCTAAAATAGAAATACTAGCTTCTTTTTAATGCTAGTCCTGATGTATTTGTCCACTGTTAGCCTGCTAAAAAACAGATCAGCAGATGTATGGATTCACTGTTGACTCTTTTATTCATGCACAGAGGTTCATATCTTCATTTGTGAGGGACACAGTGTGGATCGGTTTGTCTGATATCGAAATCGAAGGCAACATGAAATGGGTGGATAATTCTCCACTGAATCAAGGGTAAGTCAAAAACACTCATAAAGGAAAGAACATCATTTTGTTTTAGTGTGAATAAATACTTAATTTCTTCAGGAACTGATTCTGACTGTATGTGATTCAGGTTTTGGGAGATAAATGAGCCAAATAATGCAAGAAATGAGGACTGTGTTGAACTGAATCCTGGGAAATCTGTCCTGAACAACTGGAATGACATCCCGTGTTCAACTGTGAGAAAATTTGTTTGTGGGAATTAGCATGACGGGTTTCTCCATCTTCATGATGTTTATATAGATATAGACTTATATATTTTATATTATATATTTCCAACTTATATTATATATTTCCAACTCCACCTTGTCATATAATTTCTGATTAATGTTTCAAAAATCACGTTGTTCTTGTTTTTTTACAGTTTTGGGGTTATATTGTTGCATTTGTTGTGTGTTTTTTGAGTTTAATTGCTCTCAGTTTGAATAAAACTCAGCTAATACTCTAGCTTAAGCATTGTAAACTCTATTTGTTTTATTTCATATTTCAGTATCTGGTTTGATGCTCTAAGGTCAGTTATTTAGGATGTCTTGTGAACCTGCAAGCTTTTATAAAAACTGACGCATATATATAGCAGACAAATACTAAATCAACTTTGAATTAAGGTTGAAACATAACATTAAAAGTGAATCAAAGTACACCAGCAGGGGTCGCTCATACTGTAAGAGTAATGTTTGTTGTAATTCCTAAAGGGGACCTATTATGCAAAAATCACTTTCATAAAGGATTTAAACACTGTTGTGTGGCAGCCGTGTTTGAATATAAGCAGCTTCTGATGGTAAACAATTATCAATTGTATTTGTTACAATCTGACTTGATAAAAAACAGCCTGCAGAAACACTTTGATTGACATTCTTCCTTTGTATATGTCATCAGAGGGGGGAAAGCTCCGCCCACTAGTGACCATCTCTTCCTCATTAGCATATTTACATATTGATAAAAGGGGCATAATAGGTCCCCTTTAATACATAAAACTACATCCACACACAAACACAGTATTACTGACATAATGAGATCACAGGTGCATAATGTCTTCAGACAGCCAATCAGAATCAAGTACCAAAACGGAACCTTTTTTACAATAGTTCTGTTTTAAATTCCTTGATTCTGATTGGTCATGCCGTGTTTTATAATCTGCATCTGCGCTGCTTCATGATGAAGGTAGTCTCATTTTTTTTTTTAATTGAAGGCTCCTTCATATGCAGCCTTAAAATGCGTCCTTCGTTTGCCAGATAATGAAGGACACAACTGATGGATCATCTGTGGCCTCGAGCGTCCTAAGATTCATTGCGCACTAATAACGACAGGATGTTTTTCAAAGAAATCTCCTGATTAAAGGTATGATTTAGGTTTTATTTTACTTGGATATCTAAACATATGTTAAAAACAAAAAAGTTTGACATGTCTTACCAAAAAGTGATTTTATAGACAGTTTACATTTTTATTTGTACATGTATGGATCTACGAAATTATATTTCCAGCTTCTTTAAACCTTGCTTTGTCTTCACATCGTTTAAAATAAGTTTTAAAATTTAACTTTTTTGGAAAAAGAGTAATTATAAATTTTATTACCGCTTATTAACGGCGGCTGTTACGGATGCTAGGTGATGAGATCTGTCCTCTGTAGGCTAGATCATCTCATTTCAAAGCGCTCAGTTCGGCTTGTGTATGTCACGGTTTCAGTCTGTGCGCACTTCCTGGTGTGTCTCCCTCCGAAACAGTCTGGCGTCCACCCGGATCGCCAACTCGATCAGACCGTCCAAAGTCTTGGGAAGATCTAGAGCGTAAATCTCCTCCTGGATATGATCCGCAAGCCCATGGAGGAACATGTCCCACTGGGCCTCCGCGTTCCAACCGCACTCAGCGGCTAATGTGCGGAACTCAACGGAATAGTCCGCCACGCTACGGCCTCTCTGCCGAAGCTCAGCTAGGACCCGCGCCGCCTCTCTCCCCGAGGCTGCACGGTCAAAGACTTTTTTTAAGCTCCTTCGAAAAAGGATTCAAACGAAGCGCAACAGGGAAGTTTCCCCACAGAGCAGCTTTTCCCGAAAGGAGGGTAATGACGAACGCAACCTTAGCCTGCTCTGTGGGAAAAGATGATGGTTGCAAAGTCATGTATAAGGAACATTTCGACAGGAAAGATCGGCACAAATGGGGTTCCCCTGAATAAAATTCCGGAGGAGGAAGACGGGGCTCAGATCGGCGACTCACTGTCTCGGCTGCTGGAACAGATGGTGGACTGGGTCGCTCTGCCTGTGTAGCAACTCCTGTGAGCTGCTGGACTTGAGAGGTAAGTGCTGTTACCTGTGTAACCAGATTCTGTATTGCCTGACGAGTGGCAGTCATTAATTCGTCATGTTGGTCAATCCGAGCACTGCTCTGGTTAACGAACTCAGTGATCTGAGCAACACTTGCTGGATCCATATTTGGTCAGTTCGTTCTGTCGCGGGGTAAAAAAATACAAAACAGGGAGGATCTAATTGCAAGGTCTTTATTGACCGAATGAACCAAAATAGATCAAAAAACAAAACAGAAAAGGGTGCAGGAGAGATAACACAGGTCCAAGAAGTGCAGATCCGAAATATCTTCGGGACGACAGGCAGATCCAAAATAATCAAGCTTCCTACTAAAACACAGAGAGCAATGAGTAACAACGAACTGACCAGGTACAAAAGAACGCCAAGCACATATATAGCAAAGACAATAAGATACAGCTGACACCAATAATCAGTGGAGCTGATAAACAAATCGCATGACAAAAACAGAGACACACCAGGAAGTGCGCACAGACTGCAACCGTGAGTGTAGACTTCGTGGACTCACCTTTGAAATCTTAACAAAATTTCACAAAACAAAATTACTTCAACTAGTGCTTCAACTTAAGTATTATTTTTCAGTAGTCTTTCCAATGGTTATTCCATAGACTTCCATAAACATTAGCTGTGTCTCATTGCAGCCTCATACCATTATTTGCCTAAAAACGTAGCGCTATTACAGTAAAAGTATAATTTGTAAACATTACTGAAAGTATAAGTAAAAGTAGCCCTTTTAAAAGTACTCAAGAGTAGTGAGTATTACGCTGTAAAAAGCTGATGCATTTACATGTAATTTGTGGATGTGTTTAAACGTAACATTCTGTAGTGCATTTAGTTATTGCCCAGTAAGCACACAACGTCATAAGATGTTAATATTAGGTTCGATTTAGGTTGTGATGCCAGGTGACTAAATTTCAGTGTCTAGCCATCATCTAGACAATGTTATTTTTGATGTTTAATAACATTGTCAAATAATGTTGATATTTGGTTGATTTTAGGTTGTGTTAGAAAGTGACCAAAATCCAACGTCATATTGACGTCAAATCCAAAATCCAACATCTGATAAACGTCATCGTAGTAACGTCCACCCATCATCAAGCTATAACATCATTAGATGTTGATATTTGGTTGATTTTTAGGTTGGACATTGACGTCAACCTGATGTCAATGCATATTTAATGCAATGTCATGTTGACGTCTTGTTCCCGCTGGGTGTTTAAGGCCATTTCAGTCATCATACAGTAAACATCCGTCATCTTCTCATCAGTGACCTGCATCTAAACAGTCTCTGGGTCAATGCGTGTAAAGATTTTGGACATCTTCTTGGACACTTTTAATACTTTCAAACTGTTTGCTGCAATTATAAAGTGCACACATCTTGAGGAAGTTCATTATGTTGTGATTTACCTTCTATGTGTGATTTGATTAGACAGGAATCACATGACTGATTTTTCTAATCCCCATAGACAAGAAAAAATAAAGTAGTGACTACCGGTTGAAGGAAAGTAGTGGAGTAAAAGTACAGATACTGCACTAAAAATGTACTCAAGGTAAAGTAAAAGTACACATTTTTAAAACTACTTCCTGAGAAAAACTACTCAATTTCAGTAATTTGAGTATTGGTAAATGTGCCCGACAAGTAGATCCACAATAAACTAGTTTCTTGGGGTTACTGCTTTGTTGTAGGCCTCTAACAGTAGTGTGTGGAGATACTGAGCATATCCTGATGCCATCTTGTTTAAAACTGATAAACAGGAAATCATCTAACAGTCAGTATTTCCTACTGTCACCAATCTGTCTATTTTCCTCTCACTTTATCTGGCATGAATATAAACATCTACAGTATTTAGGCCTGTTAAAGTGTGGCTGACTTATGTTGCTTTGACTGTGTGAAATTAAAATGTATAATAAACCTTCAATCAAAGCATGAGAATTTCAAAGTGGGAAATGAAATTAGATTTCTCTGCATCTGAGCTAATGAAACCACTTCCTGTGCAGGGCTGGTACTATTTAAAGACACGGTACACGTTATTTAAAAAAAAAAACGTCATCTGTGCACACTACTGTACTTTACAGTAATACTCTAAGTAAGAGAGAATTATGTCATCAGGGAACTTTTATGTTCAACGCAGTAATATTAACCAGCCATCAGTAGCTCGAACACAGACTCGCCGCAAAGATGAAGACGGAAATCGACGTAAGTTTAACTTTAAGCATCGATGGAGTTGCTAACAATGTGTTTATAGAAATAATACGGAAATGTTTATAATTTTATATGTAATACAGTATATTGACAGAATAAGATTGGTTAAACATTTTTCACTGTTTAGAAATGTTATGTTTCTCGTGAAAAATAAAATGTGACTCTGGAGCACAAAACTAGTCTTATTTTGTGCATTTATATTTGTAGCAAAGTCACAAAAATACACTGTACGAGTCAAAATTAAAAAAAAATATTTTATGACAAAAAATTTAAGTAATAAAACTGTTACATGAATATATTTTTGTCAATTCTCTACTGTGAATAAATCAGAAGTTTTTGTTTGTTAAAATAGTTAATTTAGATGATTTTAAAGACAATTTTCTCAGTATTTGTTTTTTTTTTACCCTCAGATTCTAGGTTTTCAAATGGCTGTACAGACCAGGGCTATTCAATTAGTTTGTTCTGGGGGCCAGTTCATGAAAACGAAGGGCTGGAGAGATATGACTTGCAATATTAGTGATGACACAACAGCATATAAGAGCCCATATGTTGTATTTTTGCTTCCTAAGACACCCACATTGGCTTTCTCTACATTCAAATATTAATATATTGTATTTTTAAACTACATTATATCAGTGCATTGTACAATGTGGCTTTATAACAAACCTATTCAAATGTTGTATTTCAAAGCACAACAAAAGCAGTGCATTGCTCAAGTAGGCTTCTACATTCAGACACATTCATATGAACATTCAATGTTTTGAACTGCATAACAATTATGGATGCAACAATTAAAGATTTTGGTTGTGCGATAGTCTGAAGACTAATCATGGTTTCACGGTTATCACGTCTAATGTAAATTTAAGCTTTATATTAACTAAGTAGCTATTTACGTTAACTGTTGTTATCATCTGCATTCATACATAATCATTTTAATAATAATTCGTCAAACATATCTTTTGTTTACATTGCACTTAAAGGCACGCACAACCCTCACCACTACGACGTAAGATGTTTTCTTCTGCGTGCGCCCGGAAAGGAGCAAGCGTGTTGCTACTCTTGCTCCCACATATTGGCATATATTCTTACATTAGAAATAACAAAATTGCACGCGGAAAAGATGTCATATGGGAATGGCCCGCTGCTATAGTTAATCCGTATTAGCCTCCGTGTACAAGCTCGGAACTTTAAACTAGCGAACAGTTGGCAACTTGGCATAACTTTGTTAAATTGCAGCAGTTTTGTTTCGTGCAACAGAAATGTGGCTTAGAGAAGCCTTTACGATTAATTAACCGTGACAAAATAAAGCCCAGTTAATAGTGAAATCGGCTAATCGTTGCATCCCTAATAACGATATCAGTGCATTGTACAAAAAAATGCATTGCATTTCTACAAACACATCCACATTTTTCCAAAATTTTTTCACTTAATGTTAGGTGTCAGCTTGCACTCTGCGCAGCTGTATTGAACAGACGCACGTCACTTACACGTCACTATAGCGGCCATTTTTGGACTTAACTAAATTTATTTTTGATGTCTTGGTCACACTATTTGAAGGGCCGGAACAAATTGCCTCGGAGGCCTGGTTCAGCCCGTGGGCCGCCAATTGAATAGCCCTGGTATAGACCATTTTGAGGCATGTAAACAAAAACAATGTTCCCAATGTATTTCCAGTTTTACATTTTTAATTTCTTTAGCTTCCGAGAATCCAAAAAGAGCCACATATTGATAAATAATGTTATGATCGCTGTTTTAACATGAAGTTAAGATTGAATTGCCTCTTGTTACAGTTATGAATTAGTTTAATAACAAGCAGTAAATGTTCATGGGCCAATGACAAGAATGAAAATAGTATTTATTCAGCTTTCATGTGATTGTTATTAAATGTATTATATACATAGACATCACCTTTTTGAAAAGTAAATATAAGTTGTATTACTGCAGGTTAACTGTATATATATTTATGTTTAACAAAGCAAGAAAATTATTAGCCCCTTTAAGGTATATATTTTTTGATGTCTGTATAGTTAACCTAATTAACCTAGTTAAGCCTTTAAATGTCACTTTAAGCTGTATAGAAGTGTCTTGATAAATGTGGCGAGGGGGCGTGGCCGAGAGCTGTGGGAGCGAAACGAGGCCCGCCACAGATGAGATGCACCTGTGGCGCGCACCTGCCTTCAATCCCACGGAAGGAGCTCTGGACTATAAGAGGAGGAACGATGGCAGAGAACAGAGAGAGAGGACCGGGCCCGGACATATTACTTTTGCTTTCAGTTTGACGGCAGTCTCCGTGAGGAGCTGCCGTCCGTTTGTTTTGATTTAGACGGCAGTCTCTGTGAGGAGCTGCCGTCCCTTTTATTAATAAATATTTCTTTAAACCAGCGTCGGTTCTCCGCCTCCTTCTTCCCGGCGGCCAGGTGGCCGTAACTTTATTACAATAAATATCTAGTCAAATATTATAAGATAGAATAAATCAGTTATTAGAAATGTTATGACCCCAAATGTCTAGGGCTGAGGTTGAACATAAAAGTGAAAGAAAATGAATAGACAGTTGGCAGGTTATGATTTAAATGACCTTAAAGGTTCTTTTATTGTAAGAAGGCGGAAAAAGTTTGTATTATACAAGAAAACAAAAATGAGCGCAAACAAAAATAGCTTCAGGGCTGAGCAAGGCCAAAATAATAAACAAAACATTAACTAACTCCACCCCGAAGATAACTTACCTAATGAACCAAAAGAAATGCAGAAAATAAATTACAGATACTTCCCTATACTCCTTAACTAAACCAAAAACAGGAGAAAAAAGTCAGTGTCAAAGTAAATGGCACCCAGCCCCTACGGCGCTCAGCTTACAGCTTTTATATACAATATAAGTGTGTGACAGGCACAACAAGGAGGGGAGAGGAAAAAGGTGGAGAGCACCTTAAAATTCACAATTTACTTATCAACAAGAAAGTATTATAATAAGTTTTTAAACAAGAACGCCACAATCTTTGAAAAGCTCTCCGTCTCCGTCTCTCCGATCTGACTCCATCGGTTTCCTTTTCAAAAGATGCTGCATTCTCAGAGCACCAACCACAGCGCAGCACGTCCAATTAGGGCGGGGCAACCTGGAAACAGGAATGGGACAGGACGAGAGAGAAAGAGAGACACACACACACACAGTGGCACAGAAACAACCCACGAATACGCTCATGCGTAACACGCCCGTCCACAAGAGTCAAACTAATTTTGACGATATTACACCCACTAAACTGAATAAGCACGTGAAAGAGCATCTGCAACTATGTTCTCAGACCCTTTTTTATGGCGCATTTCAAGATTAAATTCTTGAACTACAAGTGCCCACCTCATCAACCTTTGATTGGAGTTATACATACGCGTGAGAAAAACCAGAGGATTATGGTCCGTATACACTGTCACAGGTACAGAACTGCCTCCTACATACACCTCGAAATGTTGTAACGCCAGAAGTAATGCCAATGCCTCCTTTTCAATGGTGCTGTACTGTTTCTGGGCTCTGGAAAACTTCCTGGAGAAATAGCATATCGGATGGTTAATGCCAAGCTCACCCTCCTGAGTCAACACAGCTCCACAACCTACTCCGCTTGCATCAATTTCAAGTTGAAAAGGACGCGTAAAATCAGGTGCTGAAAGTACGGGCGCACTACACAGGAGATCTTTAGCTGCACCAAAAGCATGATCACACTCAGAGTTCCACTTAAACTCTCTATTTGTACTCAACAAATCAGTCAACGGGGATACTATGGTGGAGAAATTCCTGCAGAATGCCCTATAGTACCCGATCATCCCTAAAAACGTCGCAACTCGCGTTTCGTTTTAGGCACAGGAAATTCCCTAATCGCTTCAACTTTAGCGTTAACAGGGCGCACTTGCCCCTGACCCACCTGCTTGCCAAGGTAAGTAATCACTGCCTTACCAAATTCGCATTTAGCTAGATTTACTGTTAAAGAAGCTTCAGCAAGCCGTGAAAATACTTCACGCAGGGTTTTAATGTGACTCGGCCATGAATTTAAATAAATCACTACGTCATCCAAATAAGCCTCGCAATTTGTCACGCCGGAAAATATTCTCTGCATGAGCCGTTGGAAAGTGGCTGGAGCGTTTCGCATCCCGAAAGCCATGACTGTATATTGCAGGAAGTTATCCGGCGTCACAAATGCGGAGACGTCAGAGGCACGCGCACTGAGTGGCACCTGCCAATAGCCCTTCAATAAATCTAGTTTTGTGACATAGTTTGCAGCACCCACACGATCTATGCAGTCTTCTATCCTAGGAAGAGGAAAAGAATCTGGTTTTGTAACACAGTTAAGTTTGCGATAGTCTGTGCAAAACCTGAATGTGCCATCTGTCTTTGGCACCAAAAGACAGGGCGAGCTCCACGGGCTTGAACTTGGTACTGCAAGGCCATTCTGCAACAGGTACTTCACCTCTTTTTTCATCTCCTCTCTCTTCCATGGATTAACCCGATATGGATGCTGTTTAATAGGAGAAGAATTGACAATTTCAATATCATGAAACAACACGTTGGTTTGAGTGAGGGTGTCAGAGAAGAGAGATGAAAACTGGGTTAACAACTGTACGAGAGCTTTTCGATGGGAATTATCAAGGTAAGATAAATGTTCATCTAACCCTTTTAATATTTCTGAATTTGAAAGTCTGGGTGGTCCTGTCATTTCCTCACGAGCAACCCATCCATCCAATTCAGATTCAACACAAGACACAAGTGCAACTGGAACAGCAGAATTATTTTTATCATCACTGGATTTGCCTACATATGCTTTAAGCATGTTAATGTGGCAAACACGGGTTTTCTTTCTACGATCCGTGGTACGAATAACGTAATTGGTGTCACTCAGTTTCCGTTCCACTGGATACGGGCCAGAATACCGTGCTTGCAGAGCAGACCCAGGGACAGGCAGTAATATTAGCACGGAGTCACCTACCTGAAAACTCCGGTCAGTACTACGTTTGTCGAAACGTTTCTTCATTTTGTCTTGTTTCACCGCCAAATTGTTTCGTGCGATCTCACACACACGATGTAAACGTTCACGCATTTTATTCACATAGTCCAAAACTGACATAGGGCGAGGATTGGCACTTAGTAGCTGTTCTTGGAGCAGTTTTAAGGATCCGCGGATTTTGTGTGCAAAAATTAACTCCGCGGGGCTGTAGCCCAAAGACTCCTGAACGGTTTCCCGTACTGCAAACATCATCATCGGTAAACCATCATCCCAGTCTCGTCCAGTTTCCACACAAAATGTGCGCAGCATAGATTTTAGCGTTTGATGGAAACGTTCTAGTACGCCTTGGGACTCGGGATGGTAAGCACTCGATAACTGATGTTTAACAGTCAGTTCACGCAACACTTGAGAGAATAGAGTCGACGTAAAATTAGAGCCTTGATCCGTTTGGATAATTTTCGGCAAACCGAAAGTGGAACAAAATGTAATCAATTCTCGTACTACTGCTTTGGCTTTAATATTGCGTATCGGAACTGCTTCTGGATACCTCGTAGCTGCACACATTATTGTAAGAATATATTGATGTCCAGCTTTAGATTTTGGCAATGGGCCAACACAATCAATCAATATACGCTCAAAGGGTTCACTTGTAATCGGAATTGGATGCAGAGGCGCAGGAGGTATAACCTGATTTGGTTTGCCTACTAACTGGCACGCATGACAGGAGCGACAGTGTGTAGACACATCTGATTTAAGTCCTGGCCAAAAGAAATATCGCAATATTCGGTCGTATGTTTTTCTAATACCCAAATGTCCAGAAAAAACATGGTCATGTGCGAGCGCTAGAATTTGCGAACGATAACCCACAAGCACAACAATTTGATGAACACAATCATCGTCCTCCCACTTATGCATTAACAAATCATCCTCCCAGACGTATTGAACTTTGCCATTAACAACAGTGCCCTTATCTGCTGCAGAAATGCACTCTCACAGTGAAGGATCATTTCTTTGTGCGTCTATCAACTGCGCACGCCCAACTTGTAAGTGAACGTCAGTACCACCCAGTATTTCAGCCAGATTTGTAACTTGCTTACTGTCAAGACATTTTTCTTCAGATGTTTTTTTACTAGACATCTGCATGAAACTATCAGATAAATCTATTTCCTTTCCTGCTTTACGTGCTTGAGCTCGCGTCACTACACATGTAGGAAATGTATTTGGGAATTGAAAAGATACATCTGATTTTTCATCAATGACTGGGGTATCAACCACAATTGGAACAAGAAATACTTTTCCACCCGCCAGATCATTGCCCAGAATAAATTGAACTCCCTCTACTGGAAGGTCAGAACACGCTCCAACACAAACATTTCCCGTCACTAACTCAGTTTGCAAATATATCATGTGCAGGGGAACCGTCACACAGCCTGATCCCACCCCTTCTAGTATGACATCAGAACCAGTATAAGAATCGGATGACAAATTTAGAGTGCTTCGAAGTATCAAAGACTGAACTGAACCCGTGTCCCTCAAGATAGTTATTGGTTTAAGAACACTTTCAGCATCATGTGACACACACCCTGACAGCTTAAAAGGTTCAAACCCCCTCTGATCTGAATTCAAATCTGTCTCCTCTGTAGCTGCACGTATAAACCCCACACTTTTAGGTTTGGCTGACACATTTTTCTTTTTCCAGGCCTCACACTGAGAGCTACTGGACAAACTGGTGACAGCAGAAAAGCCATCCACACAGAGGTAAGCGGTCAGCTAGTAGGCGTGAAAAAGAACGGCGTCATACCTCTCTGAAGCATTTATTTTAAAGACGTGCAGTCATACATACTTCTGACTACATAATTCGTGATCTCTAGAAGTGTATATAGGGCTACGTTTTCATAATGAGCTTATGTTGTATTATTTGCATAAATACAAATCAGCAGTTATAGTGTCGATCTGTCAAAGAATGTTTAAGTTCTTCATAAGCAAGTCTCAAAGGTTTTTTTCCATTCAATCTAAACTACTGAAGCCACTTCCTGTTTTGGGTTGGCACTATTTAAAAAAAAAGACCAGTCCTACTTTTCAACCACAAGTCATCTGTGAACACTTGCTGTCATATATGAGAGCGAACAATGGAAATACAGACAATTTATGAAAATCCTGAAGACTATAATATTAAGTATACACGTGGACCTGGAACACAGAGTGACTGCCAGGATGAAGCTCAGACACGCAGTAAGCCACTTAATTTAAATGTAAAGCAGGAAATGAGAAATCTATTAAAGCATAATGAGTCAATGTTTGTATTTTTATTGACAATATTAACCTGGGATGTATATATATGTTAAATTTCGCTTTTGTTTTGAGCCTTATAAAATATGCATTGAATTGTTACTAAGTATTGCGCTTTGTTATGTTGCTCTGTGTTTCTGTTTTATTTTTAAACTATTCATTGTATTTCTTTACGCCTTCTTAGTTATACTTGCTTATCATTTAGTTGCCTGTGTTTGTTCCTTGTATGTTTAGCCAAGACCCTGAATCGACTATGGGTTATACACTTTGTCAGCCATTTTCCCACCCAAGTACACCACCGTGAATTATGATCTGATAATTGAGTCCTCTAGATGTTCCTGCTTTTCACCCCATTATTTCTATCCTCTTCTCTACTCCATCCACTCGCTTCTCACTAAACGCCGATCCTTAGTTATACTCTGAATAAATGTCTATATCTGAATATCCTTTTGCCATTAAGTTTATGAAATGTAAATATGAAGGAAAATATGAAGGTCTTTTAAGGCCTTAAAACATCATACATTTCCATCTAATCAGTACACTGCACCAGTTAAAACTGTCTACGAGTCTTTAATCGTATTGTTTAACATTTATTATTTTTCTCTAAACTAAAGGAGCCACTACCTGTTTTTTAGTTTTAGCACTATTTTAAAAAAGAAACCATACCTACATTTTGACCACAACTCAGCTGCGAACGCTTGCTGTTCTACAAAAGCGAACAATGAAAATAAAAGCCAATTATATGAATGTTTTTTTGTCTCATCGACTTGATTTGTTATAACTTTCAGCAGTTTATGTTTTTTTTTTCCGGTCTGACCAAATAGTACAGCTCAAAACATGACAGTAATTGAGCATTTCTTGTAACAATAATCAGCTAAATTCAGTGGCACTGTTTCAACCTAGGCTCATTGTGGATACTGTAGGAATGGGTTTTTAACTACAGCAGTTTGAACTGTAATTCTGCCGAAGGACTAAAAAGTTGATGGTAAAAAACTGTACATTTCTAGTCAACCCATCCTTCTGCCAAACCATCTTATACCAAAAATGTAAATAAGGGCAGCATTAATAGCTAAAAATGTGGGAGAGCGTTGCTATTATGTGATTGTATTGTATTGCAATATGGAGCAATTAAGTGTTGATGTTTAATCAAAAGTAATTCACAAATACTGGTAAATAAAATTATTTAAAGACAATAATTCTCTATGGTTATAACTGAATTAGAAGTAGACTCCAGAACAGGAGAGGAGCAGAGCAGAAGAGGCCAGAGCAAAGTTTACCACCTATTTTGTCTTTTTCCTGACCATGTGACCAAAGCCCAAATACTGAGACATACAAACTGACCAATCATCATGTGACCACATCATAAAACCCCCAAAGTCCTCTGACATATTATCCATTCCCTGATCTTATCAGTATCTGCCTTTGGAATCTGTATGAACCTTCTTGATAAAGACATATTTTGCAATAAAAACAAATGCATATTATAATTTACATTCCTACAATATGTACATCCGTCTACATTTTTGGAGAGTATGAAAAACGTACTCGCAGGTACGTCTGCTTGAAGTTTTTGTTTTTGCGAATCCACCAGAGGCTGCTGTGTACACTTTTTGATGATCTCAATTTTCTTTTATACATGCCATTTGTGCATCATCTTCTCGCATAAATCCACCAGAGGGTGCAACAACACACACTTCAGATGACCAGCTTGCTGTCGACTGACAGAGTGACTGACCCACCCACCCCCTTCTCTAAACCCAACCCCATAGTGTTTTCAAAAGCTAATCTTGAAAAAGAAAAGCAGCTGCGCAATTTTAACCTTGTTTTCAAATTGCACATTGATCTTAGCCTGTTCTTTTATTTATTTTATTTTATTTTTTTACTGGAACTGTTTTTCGCCAGTCCTCTGGCGTTCACAGTGAGCCACCAGGGAAACTGGTAACAGCTGAAAAGCCATGCATACAGAGGTAAGCAGTAGCGTGAAGAGGAACAGAATCTGTCAGTGGCATCACACTGCCCCATAACCTTCATTTTTGTATGCGAAATGCAGCCAGACTTACCTCTGGCTACATAATTTGCTCTCTCCAGAACTGTAGACGGGGGTACGTATCCACAATAAGTCTGAGCTGCATTGTTTACATTCTGCTTTTCAATATAGCTGACAGATGACGCGTCAGAGAGCTTCATTTTGTTGCAATGCCTTCCTGTGTATAATTGACATTATCTCTGCTTTTATGTCTTCTTCTTGTTGTTTGATGGTGTCATGGTGTCTCAGTGGTTAGCCCTGTCGCCTCATAGCAAGAAGGTCATTGATTCAAGTCCCAGCTGGGCCATTTGGCATTTCTGTGTGGAGTTTGCATGTTCTTCCCGTGTTGGCGTGGGTTTCCTCCGGGTGCTCCGGTTTCCCCCACAATCCAAACACATGTGCTATAGGTGAATTGGATGAACTAAATTGGCCATAGTGTATGAGTGTGTGTGTGAATGAGAGTGTGTATTGGTGCTTTCCAGTACTGGGTTGCAGCTGAAAGGGCATTCGCTGTGTACAACATGCTGGAATAGTGTCATAGTGTGCGACCCCTGATAAATAAGGGACTAAGCTGAAGGAAAATGAATAAATGTTCCTTGTTTGTTGCCTCTCTCTGCCTATTGCCTGTACTCTGCCTTTGAAAATGACAATTGCTCGAGATTGACTCTTGCCTGCCAACTTGAAAAAAGCTGCACATGTATCCCACATGGCTTATGATTTCAGCAATCTTTTAAGCGTTTGACTTTTAGCATAGTCCACTAGTTTGAACATTTTGTCTATTCATTTATCAGGAAGACGCAGATGTTTGGTGTTGATGACGGTGATTCTCGGGCTCATTTGTGTTGTTCTGCTGGTCTTCATCACATTAAGAGAGACACAACTGTTAAACCTGAGCTACAAAAACACATTGGAAGAGTTCAATGAAACCATAAACCGCTTACAGAGCAATTACAGTGAGTTAATGATCGAGAAGGACAAGCTGCAGAACCGCTTCAACTCTTTGAATCAGAAGAAACTGGAATTGGACACAAGAGTCAGTGATCTAACTGGGGAGAAGAGTCAGTTACAGCAAAGTGTTGAATCTTTGAGTCAGAAGAAGCTGAAGCTGGAGACTGCATTAAGGAAATTATTGGAAAATGGTTTGTATAAATACATTTTTGTGTACTGCACATTATAACACAAATGTATATATATATATATATATATATATATAATTATTACAATAGAATAAAAACAAATGCATATTATAATTTACATTCCTACAATATGTACATCCGTCTACATTTTTGGAGAGTATGAAAAACGTACTCGCAGGTACGTCTGCTTGAAGTTTTTGTTTTTGCAAATTCTATTGTAAATAGTAAATAGTTTACAATTCTATTGTAAATAGTCATTTCAAAAAGTTAATTACATGTTATTTGTGTTGGGACAACATGAAGAAACTGTGTGGAACCAATCGGCAACCTCCCACTCTCCCTCGTGAAGCCCATACGGAAGTAACTGAAACTGCAATTCTGATGTTTCTTTGCTAAGGGGAAAAGGTCTAGTCGCCTAGTGAATGCCCCGCAAACTGCCAAGGAATGCATTCACACATGGTGGAATATACACATTTTGGTCGACTAATTATCTCAGACAAACACAGAACACCCAAAAATTTTACTCATAAATAAAACTGGTAAAATTGTCAAGCGTTGATTGAACCGCAGTGATAAAAAGGTTGAGGTCCACTGGCATAAACCACCAGCTAAATAAATATAAAACACACACACATCAAAGATAACTTTATAACACTCCTTGGGAAATAAATGATGCACAAACACACACACACACACAATCTTCCATATATGATTTGTTAGTTTCAGCAGTTGATGCTTGTACCTTTTTAATACTACTACTACTTTCTTTGTCAGACACTTCAAATCAGATAAAGACATCAGGTGTAGTAATAATTCACTGTTGTCTCTTTTATTCGCACACAGAAGTGTTCATAATGTCATTCGTCCAGGAGTATGTGTGGATTGGTTTGTCTGATATTGAGAACGAGGGCAAAATGACATGGGTGGATAATTCACCACTGAATCAAGGGTAAGTCATAAATACTCATAAACCATGTTTCTTCTTATTTACGGTTGTGGAGTTATTACTTTTAGATCTGTTCAAGAGCTCATTCTGGTTGTCTTGCAGGTTTTGGGAGATAAATGAGCCCAATGACGCACTAGGAAATGAGGACTGTGTCGAACTGAATCCTGGAAAATCTGTCTTGAACAATTGGAATGACATTCCTTGTTCAGCTATGAGAAAATGCGTTTGTGAGAAATAGCATCAGTTACTTCGTTTTTAATATTTAATTTTCAAATGCCAAATTTTATATTTTGAATATTTTAATTACATTCTTTCTGGCGAAGTGTCCTGTCTGCAAGAAAATTAACTAACAGCAATATTTCATGTTTTAAAAGAGTTGTATGTATTAATTAACTAATACTAACTAATAGTAGCTATTGACTTTAAATTTTGTTAGAAGATCACAATTTTGTGAAAAAAATCATTGTAATGCAGAAGTCCCTATTTTACTCTATGAATGAATTTATTAAAGCTTGTTAAATTGCTTGCTGTTTTAATAAAATGGTCATGTAATATTGCTAGCACAATTTACTCTGTGACTCTTGAATAACTTTCTTAAATTTAAAGGGCACCTATGATGAAAATCATCTTTTGTAAGCTGTTTGGACAGAACTGTGTGTAGTATAGTGTGTCCACAGTCATATTGGGGTGATATAAAGACAATACGTCTCTTTTTTTATTTTCCTGATGTTAAAATACTGTAGAATCCAAATCCCTCCTATTTTGAGGCTGACCACAACTTGACGTAGGAGTGCGGTTTTCCTGCCCACCGAATTGATTGACAGACGCATATTAACATGTCTCTTTATTAGCACGTATAATCATATCAACAAGACAGGACATGCGCAAAGCAACCGGGATTAAAAGATCTGTTCAGCTCTCTGTGATCATCAAGCAACATCAAATGGGATCGAGTGAATTTTACAAGTTTAAAATGGTTTTCAAACAGTGCACGTGTGTAATGAATTACAGTGATTTTACCGTTTTTACTTTATCAGCACAGCCTACGTGTCAGTACAGTTATTAAAGACGCTTCAATCCCGGTTTGTGGACGTTACATCAGATTTATTTTGTACATTAACATAACAGATATCCATACAGCAGTGGAGATTAATGTGTTTCATGTCACATTTGCCGTGAAAAACAGTGCAAAGCTAAAAGCGCACGGTGTGTGTGTGTGTGTTACGACTTTAAAGTTTTTGCTCTAGGGTTTAAAAGAAGTGTGACACAATTGTGGTGAGTTGGTCGCAAAATATCCAAACGACAACCAAAAATACTGCAAAGTAAGTGAATTTATTTACAAAAGTGAAAAGTCAAACAGCAAAAATATTTACAAGATATCACAAAAGAAAATAAATTAGTCAATATACATCACGGATGGGGAAACGAGAATTAAGTGGCGCCAAATAAATGAAAGCAATATAACAAAACCCCAAATCTAACTGAAATTACCCTCTAAACTAACTAATACAAAAAAACAAACAAAACATCTTCACCGTTTACACGCTATAACTAAAACTGCTCTACTAGCCAAAAGACGGTGAAAACTTACAGCGGGTGGCGCTCACTTCTAAACTAGTGTGTTTAGACATTGGAGTTATCTACGTGATGCAAGGTGTATGTCACGTGACATCTAAACTCCTCGAATCCCAGGGGAAGGCTAACGCCAGATGTTAGGGAACGGGAAGTGCCACATATACACATACAAAAACGGTAACAGAAACCAAAAACAAGGACCAGACCCAAAATCAAAACTCTAACTCACATCAACATCATAACAACAAGCCAAAACACACATACAACAGGCAAACAAGCAAAATCACACAAGACAGAGCAAGCAGGAGGAGCTTCCCCGCTCGCGTCCCTTTAAACTACGAGCTTCCACCCTGATTGGAAGCGGAGGTGATGACGTCAGAGGGTGATATGGTGATTGACGTCTTCACGGACGAATGGGGTACTGGAGTGGGCGAACCTGAGAAATAAGACAGAGGGAGAGAGAGCGAACGAGCGAGCGAGAGAGCAAGACAAAGAGAGCACACACACAAGCAAAACATACAGGCATATACATATGACTGTAGCAGTGTGTGTGCGTAAATCTTTGTAACAACATTTAGTGTGACTTATTGTTGCAAATCCACAGCACATACATCAAATAATCATTGGTAAAGTTCTCACTGTAGTATTTCTCACAAACGTTACATGAGATCTGCTTCATGTCTGTCACTGTGCTTTTTATTTGATGGAGCTGAGGCAGATATTGAGGCACACTCTGACCTGCGAATGGTGGGCGGGGAGAACTAGCTCATTTGCATTAAAGGCACAGGCCACAAAAACAGCTACATCGTGTTTAGAGCAGAAAAACCAATATTCTGAAAAGTCTAATAAATAATCTGATGGGTGTTTTGAGCTGAAACTTTAGACACATTCTGGAGACTCGTCTTAAATCTCGAAAAAGTATAAAATAGCTCCCTTTAATCTAAATTTAGTCAAAATTTTGTTAAGTCTATTAAATAACCATAATGTATAACAGCTAATCTCTGCATTGTGCTCGACAAATAGATTCACATTAAACTACAGTTTCTTGGGGTTTGTAGGCCACTAATGATGTGAAGATACTGAGAATATCCTGATGCTATATTTTTTTTAATAATGATAAACAGGAAATCATCTAACACTCAGTATTTCCAACTGTAGTCTATTTTCCTTCCAGTTATCTGACATTATAAACATCTACAGTATTTAGGCCTGTAAAGTGTGGCTGACTTATATTGCTTTGACTATGTCAGATTAAATGTATAATAAACCTTCATCCAAAGCATGAGAATTTCAAAGTGGGAAAGGAAATTTAGATTTCTCTGCATCTGAGTTAATGAAACCACTTCCTGTGTAGGGCTGGTACTATTTAAAGACACGGTACACATTATAAAAAAAACAGCTCATCTGTGCACACATACTGTACTTTAAGGTAAGACTGTAAGTAAAGACAAAATAATGTCATCATCAGGGAACTTTTATGTTCAACGCAGTAATATTAATCAGCCATCAGGAGCTCGAACACAGAGTCAACGGGAAGATGAAGAAAAAGACGGAAATCAACGTAAGTTTAACTTGAAGCATCGATAAGGGTTGCTAACAATGTTTTTATAGAAGTAATATGTAAATGTTTATATTTTTATATGTAATATATTGACAGAACAAGTTTTGTTGACTTTTTAAACATATTTTATCTTTTTATCGTTTAGAAATTCCATATGCTTCTCGTGTGAGATAAAATCTTATGTTGCCGCGTTATATATGGTCAAACAATACACTGTACAGTCAATTTTACTTTTATGACAAACATTTTAAGTAATGATAATGATACATGAAGATATTTTTGTCAATTTCATGCTGTGAATATATCAGAACTCTATTATCTAATCAATTATTACAATAATATTGATAAACACACACCTTGTTTTCTGGCTCTGCACAGCTGCAGTGTGTGGATTAAATGAAAAAGGAGTTGAAAATGGAGGAGCAGAAGTCTGCTGCCATTTTTATATTAAATTTAAAGGGGACTGAGGCAATAATTTACTAGTGTGGAGTTCATGAGCTAATCACAAAAGTTTTAGGGGGGCTAATTAGTAATATACGGGGGCTAACCCCCCCCACCCCCCACCCCACCCCTAAAAGTGGCCTAGTGACGCCCATGTTTAATACTAACATGTGTTTTTTGTTTCCATTTGTCAGGAAGACGCAGATGTGTGTTGTTGGTGATCATGGGGCTCATTTGTGCTCTTCTGCTGCTCTTCATCACACTGCAGCACATCAGCATCACAGCAGAGAGAGACCTGTTAAAG
>CAIGQZ010026270.1:1987-13803 GCA_903798205.1 Danio tinwini
CACACACACACACACACACACACACACACACACACACACACACACACTGAGTTTACTCAAGAGTGTAAATATTTGTGCTGATTTGAGCATGTCACAGATAAATAAACATTTACTAAAAACACCAGTAGGTGGCGCAAACTCCTGTTCTTTACAAGTGATTCACTGAATCATTCAATCAAAGGATTCATTCAGAACTGCTGATTTATTTAAAGCGGTGGTCCACTAGGATATCATATGTTAAACTTCAGTTGATGTGTACTGTAGCATCTCTGAATGTGAGACGCTCAATGCAAAGGGAGACACTGGCTTTTACAGAGTTAGCTTAGCAAAGCCTACAGTGAACGAAGTTTGGGGACTACAAAAATACATCCGGGCTAGTGAGATCACAAGGGCTTCCAGTTAAGCCCAGTTCACACTACAGGATTTTAAACATCGGCAGATCGCTGTGCAGTTCACACTACATGACTTGATTTTGTGTCTTTTAATCACTGTGTTCACACTACGCGATACTACGTAAATGATCCACAAGAGGGGGGTCACCCACAACATGATCTGACAACAACTCATTCGCCAACAGTTCAGTCAAGCTACCAAACCACAGCCAATGAAATTTTGAGGGAGGAGTCATCAGAAAAAGCCAAACACTATTGGCTGCTTGTGTGCTGATGACATCATTGACAGCGTTTCAAGCTTTCAATGGAGCATTTCAAAACATCATCAGTCAGCTGATGCATCAGCGGATCAATCACTCATCTGCAAAGTTCAAGTGGAGAGACACACAGAGAGTTTTTATTTTTGTAATTTTATAACTCTTTGAAATAAAACTAACATCTCTATAACACCCTGATGGTTTCTAAATATCTGTGTATTTCTAACATTGTTATTTTTAAAAATTACAAAAAGGTAAAGAGCTGAGCATGTCTACCTTTAATTACCATATTGGTCAATAGGACTGCATGCATGTCTGCTTCTTTTTTCGCTGTGACTTTATATATGCATGTATTTTTTGCCTAGCAACTTTCTGCTAAAATAAACAAAACTTTCTGATAGCAAAAACATAAATTTACTTCAGATATATATTTCAAAACAGCATATTCTGTGCCGCGAAATAGCTCCTGTCCGAAAGTGAAAATGAAGCGAGGCTCAGACCTTTGCATGTTCTAGTATCTTAACTACATGTTTATAGGCTGTATTACCAAAAAAGATAACATTTTTAGGGTAATGCTGTCATAAAATATGATGACAGACATTCAAAGCTTAATTTTAATATCGCAATAGACATTTTGAATGTAAATATGATGTGAAAAAAGGTCAGAAAGACCAGTATGGTCATTCTAATAGTTACAGAATTCTAGTTTCACTGTTATTATAGTCTACTCTTGTGTCTGTGTTAACACAGAATGAAGCGAGTGCATTGATGCCCATTCTGGCCAATCACAGACTTTCTGTTTAGCTCCTGAACACACGGCCATTCAGCTCATGCTGATATACTCTCTTATTGGCTGCAGCTCATCACTACATCTGACCACACGTGGGGTCGAGTCGGCCGACTGCTCTGGAATATTCAACATGCTAAATATTGGATTTCCGTCTGCAAGGTGTTGGCGACGCTTCAGCGAGCCTCTTTGACGCGTTGTTCAGTAGTTCACACATAAAGACTGCCGAGCGCCGTGCACCCGCAGATTTTTCCCCGATCACCGCCCGATTTGTCGGCAAGCTCGTTAACTTCCAAATCAGGCTCAAATCAGGCTTAAAATCCTGTAGTGTGAGCTAGGCATTATGTGCATTTACCATGTGCAGCAAAGGGGAAAGAAATCCTTTCTTTTCTGAAAGGATCAGATGTCAGAAGCACTTCAATAATCACACACGTTATTATCATCAGCTCAAAAAGTATGTTATATCAAATACAGGCTGGACAATAATTCGATATCAATATATATTGCAATAGTTTTTTTTCCAATAACGGTGATATGATCTTTGAACCCATTTACAGTATTTTGATATAAATTTGCATATAATATATATATATATATATATATATATATTTTTTTTTTTTATTATTATTATTATATACATAAGATCTTATACATGTATCACTTGTCACTGAATGTCTCAGTGCTCAGCCGTCAGAAAGAGCGTGATGTCACCTGTGTGATGATGTACATCACAGACACGCTGCCAGCGATTAGCAGTCTTTCACAGTCTATGGCAGCACAGCAGTTGGTCAAGCTCCGTGACCGTTGCAGAAAGTTAGCTACAAAATGAGTGCCCTTAATTGCAGATGTAAATGAACAAGCTTCCACAAGTAAGAATGCAGACGAAACAGTTGATATAAGAGAAGAAAGACCAATGCAGTGGTGTGGAAGTGGTTTGGATTTTTAAGATCCGATAAACTTATAGTTTCAGTGCTCTGCAAAATGTGCTAGAGAGTGGTGCCGACTAGCCGCGGGAACACATCAAATCTGTTTCACTATTTGGATCAGTTACTTTTGATAAAACATACTGAGAGTCAGAAGATGAGGCATCATAAAAGTTTAAGCCAACCTGTCACCTCACCATCACCACCAGCCCACCTCCCCGACACCGAAACCAGAAGAGTCAGAAGAGAAGGCAATGAAGCAAACACAAATGGCTATGAGGCACCATGTAGGATTATATTAGTGGTGGGCCGTTATCGGCGTTAACGTACCGTGTTAACGCGAGACTCTTATTGCGTGATAAAAAAAATTGCCGTTAATCTATTCTCAAAGTTGGGTTGGAAGCTGGGTCTATACTATGCAAGCTATAATGACTTTCACCTTGATATTTTAGCGCGGATGTATACCTGACCAGTGAGCTGTCTGACAAAAAAGTGCCCTTCTGAATCAATTCAGCAGGATGCCTGACTTTGCAGTTCGGCAGTTTCACTTTAACTCATTTCATTCATGTGCCGTGACAAACTGGGGTATTAGAGTCAAATAATGAGTAAAGACTGGTGAAAGTGTTATGGAATTTAATAACGCAGGCCAAATGGAAAGGAAAAAAACTTCTGCATTTTGCGGTGTGTGTCTGTGTGCAATCCTTTACTGACAGCCGCCTGTGTGGATCTTGTCGGAAAATATGGCGAAAAGTCCTACATGACGATAATAGTTTGTCAGTAATGCAACTAATATCTGCATACTCCAATTCTTAACTCCATTTCTGTTTAGTTCAGTTATGACTTTAGTCGCATTAAGGTAATCAAAAATCTCTGTTTACTTGGTAGACTCTTAATCAGAGTATTGTTTTAATCATTTTAAAGTATTGTTGCCCATGTAAACATACTCAATGCTTGACACACCATCAGGGCTCTATGAACTTGGCTTTGCGAAGCAGCATTTTCTGTATGTAGCTACATCTAAAACAAGTATGAAATGGCTGTTTGGAGCTTATGCAGGCCTATAGTTCAACATTGATGTTTAAATGAATAAACAGTGAGTAAACACAAGTACATTTTATTGAACATCATTTATTTTCATCATCAATTATCACAGTAGAACAGTTTCTCAAGCAGTTTGTGATGCATTTTGGAAACAGGAGATGAGCCCCTGGTCTATATATATATATATATATATAATTATAAATAACCTAAGTCTAAGAGTTTTATTTATTTGATAGTTTACTTTATTTCACATTTATTGTTTGTAAAGGCTAAATACAAATAAAAAGTGAACATTATATTATTTTGTACTGTTTTTATATATATAAATAAAAGTTATAAGAACCTGGAGGTATTATAGACTTTACAAATTCAGATGTAGTCTTGGCAGTTTTTTCCTGTCTTTTTAATATTGTCCATATGGATATTGGAATTATATCATATCGACCGAAAATAAGAAATATATCGTGATATAAATTTTTGCCATATCGTCCAGCCCTATACAGACGAGATCGCGAGCTCCTTGGAGAATGCGAAAACCGCTCACACTTTCAGACGGCCTCGTAAAGCAACAGGACATGGCAGATTTTGTTGTTCTTGGCTTTGTGGCTGTTCATCAAGACAACGACAAGGTTTGTTTGAGCTCGGGTCATCCATGGCTCATTATTACATGCCTATAGTATTAGAAAGTAATGTCTCGGCTGTGCACTTAAAACATGGTGTTTCCTTTGTCTTCATTCTTGCTAGCTCCACAAGCTCTGCCTTTTGGTACCCTTTAGGCCTGTTGGTACTCTTTGCAAAGGGTACACAAAAAGTAGTATGGTACAGTTTGGTTCAGTATGCCTTTTGACAGTGGAAACGGCCATAAAATCGAACCGAACCATACCATACCACTCAGTGGAAATTGGCCATAATGAACACAAGCAAGCCTCACTTAATCATTGACTCTAATATTTAATTCAGAAAAGGATTCATTCACAAAATAAAGTGCAGTGTTGCTATGAGTTTTGTTTGGACCGTTTTAATTGGCAAAATAAAAAAAAAGACTTTATTGTGTCTGAAATAGGGCTGAAAATTATAATTAAATAATTTGATTACAAAAAAATTATCACAATTAAATGTGTAGTAATCGATGCTTTGTAAAAAACAAAAACAAAAAAAAGTATGCGTCATGTTTCACATGTCTATATAACATTTATATGATATCCTGTTTATTTATTTTAATTAAGGATTATGCAGCTTGTTTTTATTTTATCCTGTCATTATATTATTAGTTACTGTAATTTCTGGTGAAATAAAATAAACATGTCCATTGTTTACATTTAGAATATAATGCAGTAGATGCGAATGGAGTTAAATGCAATGACATTTATTATAATACATGTATCACAAATGGGCGGCACTGAGACCTCACAGCAAGAAGGTCGCTGGTTCGAGTCCCGGCTGGGTCAGTTGTCATTTCTGTGTTAAGTTTGCATGTTCTCCCCATGTTGGCATGGGTTTCCTCCGGGTGCTCCGGTTTCCAGTCCAAACACATGCGCTATAGGGGAATTGATGAACTAAATTGGCCGTAGTGCATGTGTGTGTGTGTGAATGAGTGTTTCCCAGTACAGTGTTGCAGCTGGAAGCGCAACCACAGTGTAAAACATATGCTGGAATAGTTGGCGATTCATTCCACTGAGGCAACCTCTAGAAAATAAGGGACCAAGTCGAGGGAAAATTAATAAATGAATGACTTACCTGCTCACGGACGCTTTTGCAGAAGGACATGTCTGGATCCATCCCCTCCTGCTGGTAGAGTGAAACGGCAGCAAGACGTGAGCGCAGAGTCTCTCCGCGGATCAGATACACCTGAGTGATGTAGGGAACGTTCCACAAACCCCTGCAAAACACACCACAGCACACTCACTATACTGATCAACACATTCTACACAGTGAAGCATTAACATGTATCATCTAAACCAGATTACATGCAGAATAGGGCTGTAGATCAACTCTGCATTGATTTTGAGATGTGTGGATTGTGTGTATGCGCACGCATGACGGTAGTCACCATGCACAAGTTAAAGCAAAAGTCACGTTTAATTATTGGTCCTGAACAATATTTTCAACAAATCATCTTTCTTATGTTTACAATTACTCTCATTGGTTGGTGGTTATTGTTTCGTGCGCAGTGAGCAGCGAAAATAAACAATGGCATAGTGGCCTACCTAAATGATATTTGTATTTTCAAAATAGCAAAGAGGCAGTCAAGCATATTTTCATTATTTTAAACCACAAGTAAATCTGATAATGAGCTGTGGAGATCTCCAGATCTGGAGAAGCTTGAACTGCGTCCCTGGGTCAGGATAGCAGGAGACAGAAGCAAAGCAAGTCAAGTCAGCCACAGAACATGACTAAGGGAGCTACTTGTGGGCTCTTCTTGAGGATTAAGGCTGATTTATACTTCTGCGTCAAGCGCACGTGTATGCTACGGCGCAGCCTACGCGTGGACGCATAGCCCTCGCCGCGGCTGTCGGCGTCATTGACGTGCACCTCTTAAAAAATGTAACGCATACGTGTAGCGCAAGCTCTGTGATTGGTCGGCTTGGTATCGCTGACAAGTGTGTGCGGAGGTGAGAGCTGCACGCCTGATGCAGCTAGTGTTTACAAGTGTGGAGTCCCGTGAAGGAGCTCCAGATGGAGACTGTTGTTTTATGTTTACCTTATGATTAAAGTTGTTGCACGTCCGCCGGTTCCCGCCTCAAAATGAGGCTGTCGGAGTCATTGACGTGCACCTCTTAAAAAATGTAACGCATACGTGTAGCACAAGCTCTGTGATTGGTCGGCTTGGTATCGCTGACAAGTGTGTGCGGAGGTGAGAGCTGCACGCCTGATGCAGCGAGTGTTTACAAGTGTGGAGTCCCGTGAAGGAGCTCCAGATGGAGACTGTTGTTTTATGTTTACCTTATGATTAAAGTTGTTGCACGTCCGCCGGTTCCCGCCTCAAAATGAGCAAATTTGAGCCACTTGAACATTAAGGAAGCGTTCAGAAAAAACAAAACACCAACAAAGAAACTCGACACAGAGAAACATAAACACCTACTGCCAGCTAGCGTACAGAAACAGCGCGCAGAAGTATAAATGCACGGCTACGCGCAAGGCTTGCGCTGTGGCTCACTCCGATCACTTGACGCAGAAGTATAAACCAGGCTTTAGACAGAGTGAGTCATTTAATTACTATTTTTCACTTGGAAGTGAACTGAAATGGAAGTTAACTGAAAGTTAATGTGACGTCTCTTTCTCTCTCTCTCTCTCTGACAAAAGAAATCGAAGTGATGCGTACGCGGCGGGATAAAAGAAAAGTAACTCAGTGCAGCCTAATGTAGTAGTCAGCAGTGACATATCGACACCTGTCCATTGGCAATAAAAGTCCCCGGATCAATTATAGGGTCGCACTGCTATTTGTGGGTGATGTACATCGCACTACTTGCATTGTATTTGCATTGCCTCACACAATAAACTTTACATATATTTCTATATGATGTAAAAGTAGTCAAAACAAATGACAACAACACAGTTCTTTTTTTAACAACAGCATGGCTGATAACAGTAAATCTAATTATTATTAAAATTATTACTATTTTTATTTTCACTATTATTATATTCTAGTGAAAATAATAATATTAACAACATTAAATAATAATATTAACAAAATAATAATAATAACATCCCCTGTTGCGATGTTATGTTGTCTATGTGTTTATGTGCTTGGCTGCTGGGGATTTTTTCTCCCTGATCTCACACTGCTCTAACTCAAGAGCAAGGTGAGGGAGAGTTTTTTTGCGCCTCTCTCTGCCCTGAATGTATCTTACTTCCTTTTTCTAAATGCTACCTCCCGTTGACCTGTCTTCCCCTGAAATGTGATGTTTGTGCATGGTCGGGGGGGTCCAATTTCACTATATGTCAGTGTATGTGAATACATGAAGGTATAACAGGGTTTCTGCAGATATCGTAATATCAAATTTAAGACTTTTTAAGACCTTTTTAAGACCATTAAGTATTAAATTTAAGACCTTTATCACAATATCAAAAACACTCATACACAAAAACTGAAAATACAAAATCACAAAATTAGTGGTAAAATAAATGTATTCAAATTGAACAGTACTAAACAGGTTAGACGCACCATTGAACTACAGAAAAAACAAACAAACAAACAAACATCTTAAGTCTGATTTATACTTTCGCCTGGCGCCACATCGCACACCTCATGAAATGGACAAGGCTTTTATACTTGACGCATTCACCATTGAGATATTCTTTTAAATGACAGGGGGCGGTCTAAAAACAGACAGTAAAATCAGACGGATAAACAGAGAAGTAGAAAGTTTCTGGAACTGGTCATATCATTAATATCATTCAAGATGATTGTTTTTATTATTTTTATAAGTTATTCTAAAGATTTTTGTAACCATTCAAGACTTTAAATCTAAATGATGCATCACATCGCTTTTGTTCATATCTCGGACAGTTCTACCTATTAAAGTTAAAGATTAATGGAAACAGAACTTGGGTTGCTCTACAATTATATTTTTTATTATGGCAAGAATAAAAACAAAAACATATAATATATGATCACCTATGGGCAGATGATAAAGAAGATGTGTGTACAGTCATACCTGTTTCAGACAAAATCTCTTCAAAGTGTTTCATATTCAACTCAAATCAAACGCGGCGCCGCGCGAACTGTTCACATTACAAAAGTTCACATTACAAAAATCGAGTCTCAAAACATTACATGAGCTCCGCCAGCCGAAACCATGTCGCGCGCACACAAAGCGAACGTCCGCAAACACAGTGATGACATCACATTCGCTGTGCACGGAGTTCAATAGCAGAGAGCTGATTGGCTGTTGCATGTCGGCCTCATTTGTAGTTGTGATACCGCAAATTACAATTGGACCAGTGAAACGAAGAACTACAACACCACGAAAACCAAACAACAGCAACAAACAAAAATTTTAATGAGCATTAGATATAGCGTTACATAGACATCGGAAAATTAAGACCTGTGCAAAAATATTTAAGACCTAGAACAGCGAATTTAAGACTTTTTAAGGCCTTCAATTTCGATTTTTAAATTTGAGACTTTTTAAGACCCCGCAGAAATCCTGTATAAGTGACAAATAAAGGCCTTAATTGATTGTTATTATTATTATTATTACTGATTGATTTATTTTCTTATTAATTCTTAATTTGTTTATTTTTCATCTTTTTTGTGTTAAAAAATAAAGAGATTTGAGAAGATTGGAATCTTAAAGTGTTTTCTTGTGGAAAACCTGATGTGGCCCAGCCTCCCTCTGACTGTGCCTCCAGCGGCCCCTAGGTAAGTTGAGTTTGAGACCGCTGCACTAGGCTAAACAAAACAGATACAGTTTGAATGATTTGATATACTCAAATAAATCAACCAAGCCTTTTTCATTCTGAGAGTTACAGTTATTAATAGCCTAGTCCTTGACTTACACGATTTCACTGTGGTTGAATCTAATAAAGACAGCAGAAATACTCAGCGTGACATGTTTACTGCTCTAAAACATTTGAAATGTTTCTTAAAATAAGATATATTGTGTTCAATGGGAGGAAAATGTTTTTTTTTAACCCAGACATTTAAAGGGTCAAGTCTACCTCAGAAATGTTTTAAAAGAAATGCTCCATGATAGGCGTTGAGCGCTGTGATCAGAGGGAGGAGTGAGCGAGGCCATCAGAGCAGGGGAGAAAGAGGGGAGCGAACAACTGTTGTCAGTCGGCTCTTAAAATGAGACACAAACCGTGGAGAGCCATGACTTTATAGTTTACAAAGTTAAAATGCAAAGAAATAAACAGTAATGTAATGCCCTACTACATTTGTTAATCATGATTTCATATACACACAACCACAATTTGTTATATCATCATAAGATAATCATGTTTATTTAAACACTATAAATGAGGAGGACTTCTCTCCTCCTCAGTCCCCGGGTCTGAATGCAGACACAGTGGACAGCAGTGCAGCAGATCTCTTGCCATTTCTATTTCAACCATTAGCCCTGCAGGTAATCTGGAGGATTTTAAACACTGCAGCACGGATATAGGCGATGTGTCTGAATGGGAACAAACTAAACTGATAAAAGACAAAGTCCACCATTTTTCAATTCTCGTACAGCTCTCCCCACGAAAACGCTTGCTGCAAACCAATAGCTTTGCTGTATCTGCCCTGACAGTATTACAAGGAAAAACATGCAACAAACCCTGTGGATCATATAAAAAAACACACATACGAGCCGTGATGTGTAAGCACGCGATCTCACCCAGTCATTGAGTCTCCCAGCTTGGCAGGTCTGCCTTGCCTTCGGAAATCACATGCAGTCATGCATAATTAAGAAGCAGGATCTTCTCATAGGATAAGAAAACTCAGTCTATGAATATTAATGAGAAACACACAACCACATGCACATGCAGTCATGCATAATTAAGAAGCAGGATCTTCTCATAGGATAAGAAAACTCAGTCTATGAATATTAATGAGAAACCAGATTTACGCTACATCACCGACTTCGATCCCGCCCCAAAAATATTGGAAGATGAAATTAGCGGACAAAAGCTCAAAATTATCCAGTTTTCCCCACAATTAAAGCTGGCAGATGCTAACGTCTTAACAGATACTCAACACACACAAATCTGTTAACATCTCAAAAAAAGTACTCCAGGGTGTCCTGAACCTTTAAAAACAACATATTTTAGAGCAGTAATCACTATACTGTGATATTTTTATCCAAGGTTATCATACTGCCAGAATCGTATACCGGCTCATGCCTACTACTCACACTCTCTTGCTTTGGACGATGTCGATGTAGTCCTCTGCGCGCGAGTAGAAACCCTCCGGACTCAAAGCGCCCCAGAAGTTTGACCAAAGTTTCCCGTGTCGAGACAGCATGGGCGCGATCACACTCCTGTCAACATCAGCACAGACACACTTTCATCTGCACCACACAATAACACTTTCCATTCCATTCATCTTTATTTCTGTATCTCTTCATCTTTATTTACATATCTTGAGCTTTTAACAATGTAGACTGTGTCAAAGCAGCTTAACATAGATGAAGTGCTAGCACATTGAAACTGCTTCAGTCCAGTTTTCACAGTTAATGTTCAGATTAGTTCAGTGCAATGAGGTCAAATTATGAGGTCTTCAAGAGTTCACACTTAGCTGATGATTGATTATAAAGCTTGTTTGCCATGCTGTCCCGGGAGAGAGCCCTGAGCTCGAAAGATCCTCGAGCCCGGGGCTCCCTTCTGTTGCAAGGCAAGAAGGGAGTTTGAGCTCAGGTCGAACTCAGGAACTCCACTACTGTAGAAGCTAATGAACATAGATATTGCTCTTAAGTGATAGCTACCCGCTAAGTGCCTGTCTATGGTGCTAATTTGGATTAGTCAATTAACTTAAGTTGCATGTTTTTGGATGATGGAGGAAACCAGGGGACCCGGGGGAAACCCACGCGAGCACGGGGAGAACGTGCAAACTCTGCACAGAAACGTCTGCTGGTTTTGTTAATGGCCAGAACCGAAGACATTCTTGCTATGAGGCAACAGTGCTAACCACTGGGTCACCGTGCCACCCATCTAGAAAAGGAGGAGTAGGGGTTGAAGGGGGGATTCTTCAAAACGAAGATGTCTGTGATATGAAACATAGGGCTCTTATAGTGGCCTAGCAATCGTCTGATTGGTGAATAATCAATAGGATAATGCGGGGCAGCTGCAAACAATCATAAACACGTGATCCTCTCAAAATTAGTTTTAAAAAAAATAAACTCCACTTACAGAAATTTAAACGCATAATTAGCTTTAAAAAAAGTGATGAAATTATTTAATTAAAAGACTGAAAATGTAATCCTATGATATTAGTTTCTCCACCTAAATTCTGTATTTACTTAAATTATTTTAGATATAATGGCACTATAATATATATAATGTGCTATAATATTTTAGTTTGTGTTATTACATTAAACTACTTAGTAGATAAAGTCATGATGTGCACTTCAATTCAAGGTCTTTAATTGAACAATGTATTCACTTCAATAGTTTAACAGTTCTAATTAACTTTAAAAATGAAATATAATTGTAAATAAATAAATGAAATGGTGTGAGTTTCTGCTTGTGTTCATTTACTCACTTGTTCTCTTCGATTAGAATTCGTAAAATGTCGGGATTCGTCAGAGCAACATCAGAGTCAATGCTGAAGAAGTAATCACAGGAGACATCCTTCTTACACGCCTCCCTGAAACACACACACACACGCACACAAAAATTAGCACACACACACAAATGCATGTACAAAATAACTCAGTATATCAGTGTGTGTGTGTGTGTGTGTGTGTGTGTGTGTGTGTGTGTGTGTGTG
>CAIGQZ010026277.1:0-10079 GCA_903798205.1 Danio tinwini
CCAATCAGTGCATTCAAAACAGGCTTGTAAGACCTGCTCTGTGTCGTATTGTGGGATGACAATAGTTGAATTTAAACACAGATCTGACATAACTGCTCTAGAGTCTCTCCCTTTACATCATCACCGACATTGTCATGAAGATCTTGAAATTGTGGATCACATCCAAAGTCTAGCAAGTGTGTTCGCTGAAAAATGTGGCACCAGCACAACTAAAGCCTACCTGTCTAAGTTAAAGCATCTAGCAAAGTTGAGTGGAAAACACTTTGAAGATGTTCTTAAGGATGATCTCAGCAGGATTAGTGATTAGGCTACAGATCAGCCTATACCTGAAAGTTTCGACTCACCTTGCAACACAGGAAAATCTTCCCTACCTCCTGAGTCAGTAGATTTGCCCCACAGTGGTCTCCAGGAGGATTCAGGTAGACTTTTGCAAGGCTCAGGTTTCCATACACCAAAAACGACCGATCTTCCAGAAGACTGTGCCACTATAAAAATGAGCAGTGCTCCTTTGATGCTCACAGCTAGCCAGCTAACCACACAGGATGTTCCGCGTGTAGTTGTAGAGCATGTAATCCGAAGCACAGAATTAGCTTCCCAACTTCATGCACCTTTGAAATTGAAACCTTTATCTGGCAGAGTACCTCACCAAAACTTTGAAATTGATTATGATACATGGCGGGGAACAGTCAGTTTATATCTGAATGATCCGATGATTAGTGTTGCACAAGTAGTCGGGAAAATTATTGAGTCTTTCTCCTCCAGCTTTATACCTAGTCAAGTCATTAGGGCATCTGACCCCATGCAAATTTATCTTGACCTCCTTGATTCTGCAGCTTGAACATCGTAAACAAAACCCCCCTACTTTTTCAGAGTTTTTACTTCTGCTACATACAGAAGAAGACAGACAAGCAGCTAAATGTAACCAGATGAGACAGCATCTTGGGCTTACAAGAGCAAAGACACAGCCAGTTGCACAAGCTAGTTGTAACCCATGTCTGACACATGATTTTGATTTAACTGTTGACAGTGATTATATTTCTGAAGCAGCTGTTCAGCCCTTGAAGAAGCAGATTGCTAAGCTGCAGACTCAAGTGGCACAACTTTTGACTCTCCGGGATGAACAAGGGGCAAAACAAAAGTTTTAAATCCAAACAAATCAAAGCAGGTTAATGACAAACCAGACAAAACTCTGATGTAAACTGTTCCCAATTCCACCCCAAGACCTAAACCTTGGTATTGCTTTAAGTGTGGAGAAGATGGCCATATTGACACTTCTTGCAGTAATGCATCAAATCCTAATTTGGTGCAGGCTAAAAGGAAAGAGCTTAAAGATAAGCAATATGCTTTAGACATGCAAAATGCTCATACAAGGCGGCAATATTTTAAATAGATAGGGGCCCTGTCATGGGGCAGACAGAGTCCATACTTAATTCATGTCCCACTTTGAAAAAATCACAGAGATGTACTTTGATGACACACATGGTCCGACAAGGAAAAATGTTGCCAAAGCAACTTATTGGACAAAAATGCACTGCAGTTGTCCAGATATTTGGGAACGAATGTAAATGTCTATTGGATACCGGCTCGCAGGTCACTACGTTTGCTCAGTCATTCTATAATGAATATTTCCTTGACCAACCCATGCACCCTATTAGCCACTGGCTTGCAGTTGAGGGAGCCAATGGTCAGCTAGTGCCCTATTTGGGCTACATTGAGGTCTGTGTTAAGTTCCCCAAGGACTTCATCCTTTCAGAACCAGAGATAAACACTCTTGCTTTGGTCATTGCAGACGTTAGTTCAAGTGGTGAAGTTCCACTGTTGATTGGCACAAATACTTTGGATGCTATATATGAACAGTGCAGCGATCAGCCCAACTTGCAAAGTAGTTCCACAATTTATGGATACAATCAAGTCTGGAGCGTATTGAATAAACGACAAAAGCAAGCTGCAAGTGGTAAATTAGGGTTAGTGAAGCTGGAGGGGAGATCAAGTGAAGTACTGCCTGCAGGGCAGAAGATTTTATTAGAAGGACACATGGTACAGTCTGCATTGGTGGGAAATGACACATGGGCTTTACTTGAACAGCCATCAGTATCTGTTCTTCCTGGTAGAGTGTTTGTGGACAATTGTCTCATTACCTTGCCCAGAATCAGTCCTTTTAAAGTACCTGTCTCCTTGAGGAATGAAACTGATCATGACATTTTACTTCCCAATAATTGCATTTTAGCTGAACTTAGTCGTTTGCAACGCATGGATGCTGATGGTCTATCCAGAAGGCCACATGATGTGTTGGAAGACAATGGTATATCAGTAAGTGAGAGTCAACAAATACAGCAGTTTACCTCACATCTCCTGACATCTTCTGATCCACTGAGATAAATTGCTAGAGAGATAATTGAAGCAACATGTCAGAAGCATTCAACATATCAAAACTGTGAGCACAATACTTACCTTGGTTATGTAGAATCCTTGACCATGCAGTCATCAGCAGTCCCAGCTGGTTTTGAAGAACGGGACATTGAGTGCGGTGTTTTGATCCTGCAAAAGTATAGTTCAGCAGAACTCATAAAAGCTGCAAAGAGAGGACCTTATCATTGAATAGAGTTCCTTGAGTCTGGAGGAAGACCTACCAGTTTAGACAGCAAAAAGCGTGACCTTCAGTTGATGCTAAGAGAGTGGGAACGTTTTCAACTGAAGGATGAACTTTTCTACAGAACACGGATATGTGATGGTCAGACAGTTTTACAGTTAGTAGTGCCAGAAATACTTCGATTCTTAGTACTCCAGAAACTCCATGATGACATGGGCCATTTAGGGATCGAACGCACTCGATCTTGTCAGGTCCAGATTTTATTGGCCTAGAATGACTATGTAAAACCCTTAACCCATGCTTATAATTGTACAAAGAATGAGGTTACTGGTTTTTCACCATATGAGTTAATGTTTGGTCGACAACCAAGGCTACCAGTTGACATTGCCTTTGGATTACCGGTCCAGAATGGTAAAACTCTCTTATTCACAGTACGTTAAGAATCTGAGGTTAGAGCACAGCTATAGAATTGCAATCCAAAATGCGAAAAAGGTTTTGATAGGGTAATCAGAGAATCCACCCTAGAAACAGGAGACAGAGTTTTAGTAAGACATTTACGGTTGTGTAACAAATATAAGCTTGCAGATCGGTGGGAATCTGCCATTTACATTGTGACTAAACATATGGGAGGTTTACCTGTGTACTCTGTTAAACCTGAGGGTGCAGATGAGCCAGTATGGACACATCGTGATCACCTGCTTCCCTGTGGATTTCTTGCTGGAATGGAAGAGACAGAGCATGTTGTTGTTCCAGCTAGGAAGCCAAAGACAAGGCAAGAAAGTGTTCAAAATGACAAGCCTGATTCAGAGGATGAGGAAGATTACTGACAGACTATCACCATCACACCAATTAATATGAGAGAGAGGACAGAGGGAACACATGAAATTCCAAATGATCAAATTATCCTAAGTCAGTCTGTTAGAAAGGATGAGTTGGTGGGAGCTTCACTTCAGCCTTCTACAAGAATGAGTAGAAAATAACAATCCCTACCTGATAGACATGCAGTGGAAATTCAATATGACAATGTGGTTTGCAAAAATCTAACTAAAGATTGGTCTAGGAATTTGAATTTAAACTCACCTGTGGTCAGAGATGATCAGGATGATTCAATTAAAACATCTGTGAACAGAAGAATTGAAAACTCTTCTGAACTCCCAGTTGAGTTGGACTTACCAGTACAAAATATTCCACTCAACACTAATGTGGATGAACAAAGCTTTGAAGTGCTGGAGAATAGAGACCATGTTGAGATCCCTCAAAATGATCCATCAGGTGAAGGTTCAGTGCGCAGGTCTGAAAGAAGCCGTAGACGCCCCAGATTGTTCCATTATCCAACTTTAGGGAAACCTATAATTTCTAAACCTATAAGTGGGGGAGGGTGTAACCCCATAAAAAGTCTTTTTGGTATGTTATTTTTACAATTACTTATAGATTTTATATTAATATTGTATTATATTTTCATTTATTTTATTTGTCAAATCATAGTGCTAGATGAAACCAAAATCTAGGAAATCTGCCAAGCGATTGTTGACAGGCATGATTAAAGAATTGTGATTGGTTAATTTTCTAGCTCTGCCCACTATGATGAGGTAGGATGTCAGCGAGACTTTCAGTGCAGTCAGAGAGCTTGAGATGAGATGAAGAGAATTAACTTTAGCTGCATAAAACAAAGTGAAATCTTCTTTGTTAGTTAAGGAGCATTTTACCACAAAAAGGGAGGAAGAATTGTTAATTGTGTGTTCTGTGATTTTGGAAATAGATGTATTCAATGAGTCTCGGCCAGGTTTTTTGGTTATCTGATTTTCTTCTAAATAGAAGATGACGAGCCACCCAGCTTGAGTTAGTGATTTGCATTGGATTTTTTGAAGTGTTTTGCTTCCAGCAATTCGGTAGGACTGTGCGATTCAGATTTTTTTTCACTTGATATTGGACTACAGAGGATTCTAATTCCTGTGAATGAGAACAATTGATCTGAGCTTAGCAACGTGAACTGAATGGACATAAAAAAAACTGGTGATTTCAAATTCATCAAGAAAATACACATACACTGATAATACACACACACTTGTTTATTGAATTGTTTTTACAATTACTGTTCAAAAAAAAAGAAAAATACATGCAATCATTTTTGTATGCAACTCGAGGCTTCAGATTTTATTTACATTGAATTGTGGATATAGGACTTTTTGATCATTATATATATTTAATTAGCGAACCTAGTGAGTGCTTATCTGTACCAGGGTTACAGACACATAAAAAAATATATATAAAGTAATTAAATTAGTTTTTCGTTTTTTTTAAACGTCAGTGTTCTTCTCAAAATTTCTGTTACGTTTTTTTGAAAACTGTTTAAATTAAGAGTTGCACAGCAGTGGGTGGAGTCTCTGCAAAGCGATGTGTGTGTCAGCGTTGCAAGACGTACAATAATTATCATATTTGTATGATAATTTCGACCTCTGTACGATCAATATTAAAAAAAATCCTATAATGTACGATAATTTCAGAGTTTTATGGTATTTAAACAGAACTCTACAGTTCTCATGTTATATCAGGTATGTTCACACTATGCTGAATCATACATTACTTGTTTTTGATTGTAGCAATGATTTTGGCAAAACAGTTACATATCGTTAATTAAACTGCAGACACTGAATGCTAAGAATGAAACGTAAAAGTGTAAGTTATTAAAATTGGTTTTATATTCACACATTCATTCAGTGACAACTTGTTACAAACTACCTAAATGGTTTGCCACGGCACTTTGAGTATTCGCTCTGGAATAATCTGCAAGTGTGACTTGAAAACAACATTAACACTGTTTATTTGACTGTGAACAATGTTGTACTTTGATAGTCATTGGCTGCTAATATGATTTTGCTATTTAGAGTTTGCAAATAATACGTTTATGAAATTATATTATTAAGGAGAAAGTCAGAATGTGCAAATATCAAACCAACTTTACCTTTATGTGTAAGTTCACATACCCTGGGCCTGCCGTACAAGTGTAGTTCACTGTCAGAATGCAGTTTTGCTGTTGATGATTACCCAGGCCTTGTATAATGTTAGCTTCGTCTTTTTTCCTTGTCTTTGGCTCGGCAGAACCTCGGTCTTAAGCATTACATAGTTTTGAATCTGGTAATCAGGAAACATTATTTCTTGCACATGACCACATAGAACAAAATTGTTGGCATCTAAACACTTGTAGGCCTTTAACTTCTCTCGTAAAATCCCTTGGAGCTTCAATAAGATTGTATATTTTGGGCTGGATGCTTGATCATTTCGTCTTATCCAAATCCATTGGGAGGGTGTTATCACAAATGGAGCTGTCAGACGAACGCCGCTCACTTTAACGTTAATTTTGCTGAATCACTGTGCTTATCACTGGGTGACAAGCTGTTATAATATGCTGAAAGCATTATGTAAATAATCTATATAATATGTAATCAGTATATCTTATTTCTAAGACAACAACAAACTCTGTACCGCATTGGATGTCATTCCCTTACTGTAAATGCTAGCGCTCCCGTTTTTTTCTGCCACCTTCCTGCGCATGTATCCTGAATGTTTATAAACATGGTAATTGGTCTATTGATCTAGCTGCATCTTTTGTCTACTGTCTGTGAGGATAATGTGTAGTTGGGCATGTTTTTTATACCATCTTACGTCATATTTTCTTAGCCAATCAATGTGAAGAATGGCTCTCTCTCATGAGTTAACGTTTCTTACAAAGTATGCGAAGTAGACGTTGTGTTTATGGTCAGTAGTTTTCAGATCAAGGTCGATCTTTTAAGCAATAAAGTTTAAAAAATTAGTGCCGAAAAGGAAAGTGAGAAGGATGGGAGTTTGCCCTTGATGTTCTCGTTTTTCCCCATTTAAATGCGTTATGTGAACGTGTTTTTTCCAAAGTTAATCTAATTAAAACACAGCCACAAAAATCAGCTCATTACAGATACTGTGAATAGGCTCGTGCACACCTCAGAGTGTGTTAAAAATTCAGGAGGGTGCACTGCTTTCAAGCAAACCAGCACTATGTTACGATCCAATTTGCTATTTGTCTAGATAATATCTGTATACTTTGTTTGACTCGTGTATGATAATTTTCCTCCAAATACGATAATTTTGAGGTTCTGGTACGATACTTTGACATTACCAATCTGGCAACACTAGTGTGTCCCCGCTCGTCCCCCATGCTTGGACACAAACAAATCAACAGATACTTTATTAGAAATGTAGGAATATGCATTTGATAATACAATTCCTATAAACAGGGCCGGATCAACCAATGGGCATTATGGGCACAGGCTGATTTCGGAGTGTTAGGCTAAGTGCAAATAGCGCACCTTGTTGGAATAAGCTGTTTGAGCGAAGTATGACTTGAATGATTTTCATTTCTGTGCAATGATTTGTGTGTATATATCTTTATTTATAAATTTTTCATTAATCATTCATAGTGAATGTTGGAAAGGGTATAGGGAGGCCAAAATGAGATTCTTATTTCGACTGGTTAATCATATTTCCCTTCTAAAGCCACATGTTTCATAACGTTTAACTAAATTAAAAGGAAAATAGTCAACTATTTTAAAAATATTCATTGTATATTGAATACTTTATTTGCATTTTCATTCCATACAAATAGAAAACTAAGGCAGAACGGTAAAGATTTTATTGACATTTCTGCACAAAATGTAGGCCTAATAAGAAAACTTTATTTAATAAGAATAAGAAAATTTAATTATTTATTATTAATAACAATGATGATGATGATAAACATAAAAATATTTGTTTGTCTAAATAGACTGTGATTTTAAGCAGCAGGGTGGCACAGTGGTGATGAGTTTTACTTTTATTCATTCATTCATTTTCTTTTCGGCGTACTACCTCCATTAATCTGGGTTCACCACATCAGAATGAAACGCCAACTTATCCAACATATGTTTTTACGCAGCGGATGCCCTTCCAGCTGCAACCCATCACTGGGAAACATCCATACACACTCATTGACACACATACACTACGGGCAGTTTAGCTTGCCCAATTCAACTGTACCGCATGTCTTTGGACTTGTGGGGGAAACCGGAGCACCCGGAGGAAACTTCTCTTCACAATCCGGCCTTAAGGCAATGGTGAAGCTAATTATTAAAAGATTAATTCAATTCAATTCAATTCATCTTTATTTGTATAGCGCTTATACAATGTTGATTGTGTCAAAGCAGCTTCACATGGAAGTTTATAGTGAATTGAAACAGTGTCAGTTCAGTTTTCAGTGTCTAAGTTCAGTTCAGTTCAGCTCAGTTCAGTGTGGTTTAATAATCACTACTGAGAGTCCAAACACTGAAGATCGATTCCATCGATGCGCAGCTCTACAGATCCCGAACCATGCAAGCCAGTGGCGACAGCGGCAAGGAAAAAACTTCACCAATTGGCGAAAGTAAAGAATTTAAAAAACCTCGAGAGAAACCAGGCTCAGTTGGGCACGACCATTTCTCCTATGGCCAAACGTCTTGTGCAGAGCTGCAGTCTAGGCGCAGTAGCTGGACCTCAGCGAAGACACGTCTGTCCTTGGAGCATCACAGGAATCAGTCTCATGCTCTCCATCATAACCACCACAGCAGCAGCTCAGGATACGGCCTGGTCCAGAAACCTTGGGATCGTCTCGTCGCTGGTCTTGGATCGCATCAGTGGCACTGCATAGTCTGAGGGTCTCGAGATGAGTACCCCCAGGTGGAAATACAGAATAAGGAGAATAATTAGTGTAGCTGCTGTTCATAGTGTATATAAACAAGAAGCAAAATCGTGTGTGGGGCACATCATGCGTCATACCCCTATGTAATGCACTGAGTGTATGCTTTGCTAAAAAGATAGGTCTTTAATCTAGTTTTGAAGAGTGAGAGTGTGTCTGAGCCTCGGACATTATCAGGAAGGCTATTCCAGAGTTTAGGGGCCATAAATGAGAAGGCTCGACCTCCTTTACTCGATTTTGCTATTCTAGGTACTACAAGAAGCCCTGAGTTTTAAGATCTTAAAGAGCGGGTTGGATTGTAGCGAGACAGGAGGTTGGTTAGATAAACAGGAGCGAGACTATTTAAGGCTTTATAGGTAAGAAACAATATTTTAATTTCAATACGAAACTTAACAGGCAGCCAGTGTAGAGGATAAAATTGGGGTGATATGATCATATTTTCTAGACCTGGTAAGAACTCTGGCAGCTGCATTTTGTACTAGCTGAAGTTTGTTAATAGAGCATGCTGGGCAGCCAGCAAACAGAGCATTACAGTAATCCAGCCTAGAAGTCATGAAAGCATGAACTAGCTTTTCTGCATCTGAGATGGATAGCATACTTCGCAATTAAGCAATATTTCTTAGATGAAAGAAGGCAGTTTTTGTGACATGGGATATATTATTTTTTAAAGGTTAAATTGCTGTCTAATATGACACCCACATCTTTTATAGTAGAGCTAACTCTAACTTTGTATCCCTCTAGTTGCAGGTCGAGCTGTGAGAACTGCTGTGTACAGGATTTAGGCCCAATAAGTAATAATTCTGTTTTGTCTGAGTTTAAGAGAAGAAAATTGTTGGTCATCCAGTCTTTAACATCTTTAATACACTCAGTTAGCTTAGACAGTTTAGACATCTCATCCGGTTAAGTTGAAATGTATAATTGAGTATCATCTGCATAGCAGTGAAAACTGATCTAATAATGTCCTCCAGGGGAAGCATGTATATTGTAAACAGCAAAGGGCCTAAAACTAATCCTTGAGGGACCCCGTACTTTACCGGCCTTACTTGTGAAAGTTGTCCATTAATATTCACAAACTAGTAACGATCAGCTAAGTATGACCTAAGCCATTGAAGAGCCTGTTCTTGGACACCTGTAGAATATAAGCGGTCTATGAGAATATTGTGGTCAATGGTGTCAAAAGCGGCGCTAAGATCTAGTAAAACTAATAGTGAGATGCACCCTTGGTCAGCAGCTAAGAGTAAATCGTTGGTTATTTTCACTAATGCGGTTTCTGTGCTGTGATGAGGCCTGAAACCTGACTGAAACACTTCAAAAATATTGTTCATCTGCAGAAAGGAGCATAATTGGGTAGAAACAACTTTTTCAAGTATTTTAGACATAAACGGAAGATTTGAAATAGGCCTATAATTAGCTAGGTTGCTGGGGTCCAGTTGTGGTTTCTTAATAATAGGTTTAATAACAGCTAGCTTTGTAAGGATTTGGAACATGGCCTAAAGCTAAAGAAGAGTTGATAACGTTAAGGAGAGGTTCTCCTATAACAGGTAGCAATTCTTTCAGTAATTTTGTTGGAATTGGATCTAATATACATGTAGCTGGTTTAGAACTATTTATAACTTTATCTAGCTCTTCCTGTTCTATGATTTTGAAGCATTGTAGGTTATTTTGATTCAGTGGAATGTTTACTGGATCTGGAGTATAAGGTGGTGCAGAAAGTTTAACATCTTCTATTTTCTGTCTAAAGTCTTCTAT
>CAIGQZ010026283.1:0-24861 GCA_903798205.1 Danio tinwini
ATTAGCAAACTATATAAATATTATGAGTGTAAATATTAGGTGAGCAGGTTACATTGTAACCCCGTGTCCTAACAACACGCTTTGTGACGAGACATGCAGTGATGAGCAGTTTGGCTGTTTGCACCAGACGAAACACGATAGAAATGTAAATACAGCCTTTCAGAAGCACAGAATATGCACTCACTCATGAAACGGTAAGGTTTATTATCTATTTAATACATGTTAACCCTCTTTAACATCATTAAATGTAGATGCTGAATCACTCATATGTGTTTAGTTCTAAAGTTCAGTTTCAAGAGGTTTATTGTATTTTCAAGATCTGAGGTGATCTGCTGCTGCTTTCAGTATATGGCGATAAATATCATGTGAAATGGCATTCAAACTCACATCGTTAGCATTTAGCACTGAATAAAGCACACAAGGTTTACCTGAGGTAAAGTTTGAGTTACCTGTACTCAATCTGGCAACCCGCGCTTGTGTTTGCTTTGATCCAGGAGTGCAATACCTAGTTCGACCACTGGGTGTCAAACTTACATACTGTACCTTTAATTTCATGTTACTTAATTTCCAAATCCCAGTGATTTTGAGGCCCACCGCAATGTGACATAGAAGTGCGGTCTTCCCCAGCCAACGATTTGATTGACAGGCGTGTATTAACATGTTTTTATAGTAGACAAACATGATTTGCAAAGAAATTGAGAATAAAATATCTGTTCAACATGTCGATGATCAGCTGCACCTCAAGAATAGGTTTTACAAGTTTAATATGTTTTTAAAACACTGCATGCTTGTAATAAAGACTGTAAAATCAATATGTTATTCATAACTGCTGGAATCACCACAGCCACATAGTGTCAGTACAACAATACACAAAGAGCAACTATACAAGGGCATAAATAGTGCAAAGTTAAAAGCTTGTGCGTGTACTGCCAACTTTGTAACAGCGTTTATGTGTGACTCATTGTTTTAGAATGGCTTGAATAAACCCCACCACAAACACATAAAGTTAACATTTTTACTTTTTTTGGTATTTTTGACTAATGAGCTGTATTTCCTCTTCATCATTAAGCTTCTTATTTTTAAAAAAAAAAAATCATAGTTTGATCCCAAATAATTAATAAATTATAGACCCATATTCGAACCTGCCTTTTCTATCAATGATAATAGAAAAAGGCTTATCTAATCAATTATGTTCCTTCCAACAGAGTTTGCTAATTGGTTATGATTGACCATCAGCACTGGGTCCCTGGGAGGTCGTTACAGGCAATGAAAATTAACCTTTTAACCAGTATTGATGATTACCGGTAGCCTATATACAGATATGAATAGTCTAATGGGTTAATAGTCTGTGGGTTAGTTTGCATGTGTGGGCCGGTCTAGATGATCTCAAGGGCAATTTTTTTGTCCCAGTCCAGGTGTGTCTTAACCTAAAGCATATGTTGATAAAAATAAAGCTCAAAACAAACAAACAAAAAACAATGAAAATAAAATATAATTAAACCACCTAACTGGCGCTGATACGATCCATCTGAGATTTGGTAAAAGATTTCTCTAATAGATGTTTAAAATATATTTTACACTTTGTAAAGTTTACAGATCTACACAGTTAATATTTTCTGTCATAAAACTGATAAAAGATGAGGATTGACGGAATCTGAATTACTTCATCAGACCTGAAAATGTTGTGAACTGTAATGTTGATGGCCGAGCCGGTGATGTGGTTGAATCTAAAAAAGAAAGTCAAAAATAAATAACTCAGACAGCTCAAATCAAATGCTGCAAATGGAGGAATAATGCAAACAAATGTTACTTTCTCCTTTTTATATAATTTGATAAACAGCCCAGGTAGCAAAGAAAATTGGCACAGATTTGGCATAAAAGCTGGTACAGCAGGCATTCATCTGGCACTGGCATACAGCATGTGGGTCAAACATGGCCCAGGTTTGGCAGAGGTGGCACCATCTTTAAAGCGGCACATAAAAATTGGGCCAGATGTAAAATGCAGTATTTGGCCCAGATGTAAAAATTGATTTGTGGGCCATGTAAGTTTGGCCTGTCTTGACCTAGATATGGTCCATGTTTGGTCCTTGTCTGGAAGCCAGACTTTGTTCAGTCATGTACTGTAATTCACTGTGGCATGTGGGCCAAGCAAAACCTGATTGTGTGGGCCAGAGCTGGGCCAGAGAAATTTTGCTATGTGGGAGATTGAGATTTTTTTTTTCAACTTTTTTCAATTTTCCTTTACTAAATTGTGACTTCTGGCCATTGGAATCAATGAAAGTAACAAAAGGAGCCAAATCAGTCCACAGGATAGTTGTGCACTCTATGAGATTAAAACACCTCCCCAGTTATGCCATCCTGCAGAGCCTGCATCACATGTAAAGCAGATTTCTCTAATAGATGTTTAAAATATATTTTACACTTTGTAAAGTTTACAGATCTACACAGTTAATATTTTCTGTCATAAAACTGATAAAAGATGAGGACTGATGGAATCTGAATTACTTCATCAGACCTGAAAATGTTGTGAACTGTAATGTTGATGGCCGAGCCGGTGATGTGGTTGAATCTAAAAAAGAAAGTCAAAAATAAATAACTCAGACAGCTCAAATCAAATGCTGCAAATGGAGGAATAATGCAAACAAATGTTACTTTCTCCTTTTTATATAATTTGATAATAAAATATTTTGCAACTTTTTTCATTTTCCTTTACTAAATTGTGACTTCTGGACATTGGATTACTGAATTCAGCAGACCGACACCTTAATATTAAAGTCCTTCTATATGGTAAGACCTTCTTAAGACCTTTGGTTCACATGACACTGTTTTAATGTTGTCAGCATTGTAGGGGTAATACATGAAGCTTGGTTATGACCTTCAAAAAACAAGAATAAAATATAATTTAAACCTTTCACTGGTGCTGAAGTTATCTGTCAGAGAACACACACACACACACACACACACACATTATATATTATTAATTAACAATTACGGGCAGCATGGTGGCGCAGTGGGTAGCACAATCGCCTCACAGCAAGAAGGTCATTGATTCAAGCCTCGACTGGGTCAGTTTGGATGTTTGGATGTCCAAAGACATGTGGTATAGGTGAATTGGGTAAGCTAATAAAATAATGCTCAAAACTAACAAAAAACGTGTGTGAGTGTGTACGTGTTTTTGTGACATATCAGGACACAAATCTGTATAATGACATGGGTATGACAGGTATTACAAAAAGAAGGTGAAATATGAGGACATTGGTGACGTTCTCATTTCTCAAAAAGCTTCTAAATCACATAGAACTTTTTTCAGAGAGTAAAGCTGTACACTGTCTCCTGTGATAGTTGGGTTTAGGGGTAGGGTGGGGTGAGGGCAATACAATATACGGTTTGATCTGTATAAAATGAATGGAAGCCTATGTAATGTACCCACTTTTCACAAAAACAAACGTGTGTGTGTGTGTGTGTGTGTGTGTGTGTGTGTGTGAATGAGTGTGTATGGATGTTTCCCAGTTATAGGTTGCAGCTGGAAGGGCATCTGCTGTGTAAAACATATGCTGGATAAGTTGGTGGTTCATTCCGCTGTGGCGACCCCAGATCAATAAAGGGACTAAGGCGAAAAGAAAATGAATGAATGTATGAATAATTAACAATCCCGTGATGAGCATTTTCACATTGCACTCACAGAAACCAATGCCAACAGACACATTCAGTACTTCTGTTACATCTCAGTGTCTGCTGGCCTGTTGGTCAGTGTTTGTGAGATCTGATAATATATGAAGCTTTACTTACCTTGAGTGCGTAATGACTGGCTGAAATGCAGGATAAACACTAAACATGGAAAAGTACAGAAATTAGGCATTTATTACAATATGTGAATGCAATGAACTAACAACTTATGAACTGTTACTAATTGCAAACATTTGGAAATGTGGGTTTTGGTTTTATGTAATAATTTAATTTTAAATGGCAATCCCTTTATCTCTGCAAAGGAATTGTGACAAATTTGTTAAAAACCAAAATCTTACCATTTTTAAACACTACACTAGGGTTGGGCCGATAGACAATGCCATCGTCCATCGCCGATGGCCAATAAACTTCACGATGCTGAGCCAGCATCACGATCCATCGCCCCACCCCAAATTTATATTGATATATAACTTATTATTTGCAAGTCATCTTAATAGCAATAATGGTCTTTTTATGAGCTGTGTTACATTTTACATATATCTGCCGCTTGCACGGCTGACAGCATCGTGAGGATTTAATGAAGGATTATACAGGACCTCCCACGCTTAAAATGTGTAGATTTAGTGGCAAACGCTGTTACCTGCAAACCCCGTCCCACAGACTTTACAGTGAATGGCTTTAGTTATCTTCATAGCGGACTTGAAGCCACTGGAAGTCTTTTATCCACTCTTGGAAAAGTGTAAACGGTGGATTAACATTCAGCACATGATCACTAATAAGATGTGCCAATATTAGTAACTTTAGGTGCTTTCTAAAACTAAATCTGTCAGTGTTATTTTCACTCTCTCATCTTCAGCGCTTTACATTTTCGTGGTTGTAGCTCCTGTCATCTGAAGCCAGAAGGCATTGACTGAGTGATTGACAGCTGATATTAACCAATCCATTCGCGTTCAGTTCTAGAGCATGTTTTCCCTCTCCGTCCCTTATTTTCCCTGGCTGGCTCTTCTTGTCTCGTCTTATTCTATCTCTGAGGCTCTCCGTGTCCTGCTATCCAAACGAATAAGGAATTATGGATCTGATCAACTGGTCTCTGAACGCGATTGACACCATCTTCTCAACGAGAAGTTTGGGCTCGGTAGAGCCCACTTGTCCTGCTGGGACATTTGCAGCTAGATACGTGATGGACGGGTGGGAGAAGTGGCGTGTCGTGTGCCTGGCTGCTCTGTCCCTGGAGGATATTGAAGATATCTACCTATTTGGAACTTTGATAACAGGGTTTCTGCTGATGGGCTTATGCGGGGCCCTGGGGTATCGACGATTGATGAAAGCAGTCAGTGCTGCTCAAAACCCCACCAAGCTGGCCGGCTTGATTAAAACTATAGTGGGCAGATATGCTGCTAATCAGACTGCTGTATTAGACCGCAAATTGGAAAATATCAGTGTGAAATTAGCGGCTTTGCAACAAGATTTGGCCAGGACTGGAGACCAGTGACGCACATTAAATATATGTGAAATTGGCAGATATTGACCTAAATTTGGAATACTTTCTTCTCGCTTTCGGCTCCCAGTGTTTTTCCAGCCAGACGGCCTCGGCTGGAGAAAAACAACTTCTTCCGGAAAGCAAGATAAGGAGATGCTCTGAAATTCCTGCTCCCTGTCAAGGACACCAGTTGGACTCTACAGGCTTACACACACACACATACACAGCTACAGATAGACTCTACGTAACCCTTCATCCCACGCCTTCGTGTGCTTTCATCCACTGGAGGGGGTAGGCAGGTCTGTGACCAGCGCCTCCATGGCCGCAGGAATCGATGGCTGCCTGCCCTTGCCGGACTATATCCACACCCCCTTTCCCATCCCCTGTTGCGATGTATGTCATGTCTATGTGTTTTATGTGCTTGACTGCTGGGGCTTTTTTTTTCTCTCCTTGATCTCACACTGCTGTAACTCAAGAGCAAGGTGATAGGGATTTTTTTTTTACCTCTCTTTCCTGAATTGTATCTTACTTCCTTTTTCTAAATGCTACTTCCTGTTGACCTGTCTTCCCCTGAAATGTTTGTGTATGGTCATGGGGGGTGGGGGAGGGTCCAATTTCACTATATGTCAGTGTATGTGACTACATGGAGGTATATGTGACAAATTGATTGCTTGATTGATTGATTGAGCAGTGGGCCAATAAAAAGAGCACAAAGGCGGGGCAAGCATTGTGGGCTTTTTTTACTTCAGCAAGTTCACATAACAACTGTTTTAATCTGTTCCTGAGCGCTGCGTTTGGTGTTTTTAGGTGCAAAGATGCATTCTGCATAAATGTCTCCTAAATTTGCGCACACAGTGAGGATTTTGCAGTGAAAACAGGTCACAGGGCAACAATTTATGCACTTGCACAAATGCTGCTAAATATATTTTTAGGTCGCATAAAATTTCGGGCGCATATGCGACCAAAACGGTCAAGCCCTAACATATTTAAATGTTATTATTTCCTCATAATAATAATAAAATAAGGAAGTTATCATCAATTATAATACAAATTACAGCAAACTTCAAACAAACTCTCGTCTCCTCCACCAGCTGTGGAAAAAACCATTATAACGACACAGATCACTCTGCTTATTCATGACAGAGTCCATCGGAGAAAAGTGATTGGCAGGTGGTAATTTGTGTGTAACTTTAATTATGTATGGTTTGGTTTTGGGTAAAGCAAAGACAATGTGAGTCAGGTAGTGAAAACGGTAAGCTACAATTAATTAATTCGTTATTAATTATTTGATATTTACCACTAGGGGTAACTGCACCCTGGAGAGAACTGAAGCAAAACCCATTCAAAAATCTCGCCTGTGCTAAACACTAGACTGCTGCTGAGTGCTCCAAAGTAGTGTTCTCTGATAAAAGTCAATTGAGGGTTTCCTTTGGAAATCAGGGTCCCAGAGTCTGGAGGAGGAGAAGAAAGGCACACAATCCATGTTGCTTGAGGTCCAATGTAAAGTTTCCACAGTCAGTGATGGTTTGGGGTGCCAAGTAGTGTCACTGCAATGTGTTTTCTGAGGTCCAAGGTCAACAGCTGTATACCAGGACGTTTTAGAGCACTTCATGCTTCTTGCTGCTGACTAACTTTATAAAAATGCAGATTTCATTTTCCAACAGGACTTGCCACCTGCACACAGTGGCAAAGCTACTAGTACCTGGTTTAAGGACCATGATATCCGTTTAATTATTGGCCAGCGAACTTGGCTGACCTTAAGCCCATAGAAAATCTAAGGAGTATTGTGAAGAGAAAGATGAAGACAGACTGATCCCCTCTATGCCACGCTGCATTACTGCAGTCATTCAGGCAAAAGCAGCCCCAATGAAGTATTGAGTGCTGTGCATGCTCATACTTTTCATCTTCATACTTTTCAGTTTGCCTAAGTAATATTCTAATTTTGTGAGATACTGAATTTGAAATTTTTATTAGTTGTCACCAACATTAAAAGAAACAAACACTTGAAATATATCAGTCTGTGTGAAATGAATGTATACATCATACAACTTTCACTTCTTGAATGGAATTATTGATATATATATAGACTTAGGCCCATAAATATTGGGACATCAACACAATTTTATTTTGGCCCTACACACCAACACAATGTATTTGAAATAAAATGAACAAGATGTGCTTTAACTGCACACTGTCAGCTTTAATTTGATAGCATTTACATCCAAATCAGCTGAACGCTGTGGCAATTACAACAGTTTGCATATGTGCCTCACACTTGTTGAGGGTCCAAAAGTAATTGGACAATTGGCTTCTCAGCTGTTTCATGGCCAGGTGTGTGTTATTCCCTCATTATCCCAATTACAATGAGCAGATAAAAGGTCCAGTGTTCATTTCAAGTGTGCTATTTGCATTTGTAATCTGTTACTGTCAACTCCCAAGATGAGAGCCAAAGACCCTACCAGTCAAGCAAGCCATCATTAGGCTGAAAAAACAAAACAAACCCATCAGAGAGATAGCAAAAACATTAGGCGAGGCCAAAACAACTGTTTGGAACATTCTTAAAAAGAAAACCCACACTAGTGGGCTCAGCAACACCAAATGACCCGCAAGACCATGGAAAGACCATAGGTCGCCACAGCGGAATGGACCGCCAACTTATCCAGCATTTGTTTTACACAGCGAATGCCCTTCCAGCCGCAACCCATCTCTGGGAAACATCCATACACACTCATTCACACTCATACACTAAAAAATACACTATAAAATGCAATCTGTGGATGTTTGGTTTTTTTTTTTCTCATCTGCTCAGTGCTCAACCAGTGCATTCTGGATTTTGTGGAGAAAATTTCAGATTGTTGTGGCCTAAAACGATAATTTTAGTACCATGTCTCAATTTGTAGCAATATTTGAGGCATTGTGTTTTGATTTTTGTAGTTGAATGTGCATTCAAATAATGTCACATGATGCATGTAAAGCACAGGTGTCAAACTCACTTCCTAGAGACCTGCAGCTCTGCACAGTTTAGTTCCAAACCTAATTAAACACGCTTGATAAAACTAATTAAGTCATTTAGGCTTGTTTGAAACCTACAGGTGAGTGTGTTGAAGCAGGGTTGGAACTAAACTGTGCAGGGCTGCCGCCCTCCAGGTACTGAGTTTGACACCCCTGATATAAAGCATTACTTCTCTAACATTAATGATGGTCTTTAGAATTGGAATAAGGTTTGAATCGTGCTGCAAGAAATGCTCACTGTCACAACCAATAAGTTTAACCAGATCAGCCACAATCACCATTTCCACCAACAGCAGCTCAAGCACCACGATGTAAAGAAAGCAGTCATGCAGAATTGCATTGTACAACATCAGGAAGCAAGTCTTCTTCCTCTAACTGCACATCTCACTTATCAGTTCCTTCTATAATCTCTAGATGTCAGTGTTATAAAGCTATTCTGAATAGAATTTTAGTAAGTACAGTCAAATATCTATAAATAATACAATAAACAACAGATTTAATAGACTTTAAAGTGCCCAGGAGCCCTTGCTACATCTCCGTTTATCTCAGTTCAACATATTGATGTTTGTCTGCTGAGCAGCCATGGCTTCTGAACATTCTTATGAAATTACATCCCACAGAGAAGATACTAATAAGCTTATTATGATGGAAGTGTAACATTGAAAGTAAAGATGAATCATGTTGAATATTGTAGAGTTTAATTGCATTTTAATAATCTTTAACAATTTAACAGTTTTTATTGTATTTTTCATGAGTTTTGTGATTTTTCTTAATGAATTACTGGTTCAACTGGGATGGCTTCCTAGTTAAATAGATGTCAGCGTTCGGTAAAGCCAGGGGTACAGTACAGCTCATGTGTGTTATATTATATTAAGCATCTATGTGTCTTGCTTGGGTTCTTTTTTAGTAGGGAATTATTTGTTTACTTGTTTAAGTTAAAATTAGTTTTACATTTTAAATTACAACTTTAGCTGCACTTATTTGGTATTCAAGGTGAAATTGTGTGAGTCAGAGGAAATTGTTTGTAAATTAGGGAGCATTTACAGGCCCAAAGCCAGCCTGGTGAAAGGGGTGGTTATGTTTTCTCAAAAAGTGGACCTTTTTGCAGTTTTTTCCGCCTCATTTTCTATTTAATTATGAGATTTAAATACTGCATTTTAGTGACATTTTAAACACTATTTTTAGCTAGACTAGCTTGTCGGGTGTTCATCATAAGCACACTTTTTAATGTACCAAAATATTTCTTAAAGCTTTAGAATAAAAAATATGAAAAATTACATATATTTAAAATTTATTACATCATATACCGTTAGAAAAAAATAAGAATCTGTTAAAGTTTTAAATTAAAAACTGTGGCCTATTGTCCTTTATTGGGCAAATAACAAACTGTCCAGCACGTTAAGAATTTGACTATTTGAATAAAAAAACATAATAATAATAATAATAATAATAATAATAATAATAATAATAAAGCTTCACGATTTTTTTGCCTCTTTTGTAAAAAAAAGTACATTTAAAAATGTATGGATAACATCAATAGTCAAAATAGTATACAAATCAATTTCAATATGGTCTGCCTTCACACTTTTTTAATCTGTCATTTTGTTTCAAGAATAAGGTCCAAGATTTAGAATAACAATTACTTGTAAATTGTTACGTGTTTTCTCGTATTTAAAAACAATACAGTAGCGAAAGATGACTGCTCTTATGTCAGATTGTATGTTTTATTGCACAGCTAGACATTGGACTCATGAAAAAATAAATGTTTGCATTGGCCAAAACTGATTAGCTGAAGTCACATTGATGTGAGGTTCAACAGAGGATTCCGTTTAGTCTTAAAGCCTTTTTCGACGGGTTATTTTCACTATTTAAGATGGTGTACAGTAGCAGTCTAAATAGGACAAAAGAGCTCATGTATGGGACAAATTCTGGACTTTTGTCAATGATCTTCCGAACCACCCAGCTACGGGCCTGATTTAGCAGCTTTAAGTGAATTAGCTGTCCATATTTCTTTGAGCACTAACTGCTCCCTTGTATCAGTATATAACAGTGCACATCTTGCTGATGCTTACAGTTTCAAAATTATATAAAAAAAAAAAAACAAGGTTTTTCCCTCATTGTTACAGTCTACAGAGGACAGACCTTTTTTTTACCTAATTTAAAGTTACAGCCAGGGCTCAGCTCAAATGGTTACTGTAACTGCTTTATGATTTAGTGACTGAGATTTAAGACTGATCTAGACTGAATGTGGATGCAGTTAATACATGACTTTTAGCTTGAGAATGATTTTGCTATATAACAATTATGTCCAGTATTTAAAAAGTTAATTGTTTATTTAGTTGTTCTGGGCTGATGCTTGACTGCAAAACAAAAAAACATGTTCATTTGTAACTATCTGTGCACCAAAGTGAGAAGTGTGGCCAATAGATTGAGATTTCCTGAATGAAAACTGTAGAACATAAACAGAGCAGAAGTCAAACCACAACCATCAGCTACACTTTATAAATAAAACTTAGCACAGCTCTTAAACTTAAATGTATAGTTCAAAATTCCCTTGCTATTTACTCACTCAATTGGTTTCAAACTTTTAGGATTTTCTTTCCTCTGTTGAACACTAAATTAAATATTATGAAAAAGTAGCCATTGAAATCTATAGATGGAGCCAAAAAAATCTATGGAAGTCAGCACTGTTTCTTTTCAACATTCTTCAGATTAAATTCCTGTGTGTTCAACAGAAGAAAGAAACTCAAGCAGGGTTGGAACAAGAGAGTAAATGATGAGAGGATTTTCATTTTTGAGTAAATCATCACTTTATAGCACTACATATCTTGTATGTTATGAAGTACATTCATTTATGTAAATACATTAATCCTACATATTAACAAAACATTGATTTTATACTAGCAATTTTTATTCATTCATTCAGTTTCTTTTCGGCTTAGTCCCTTTATTAATCTGGGGTCGCCACAGTGGAACTCACTTCAGTCTCAAAGTTCAAAGTGACAAGGTGCTTCCTGTACCCTAGATGTCAAGGCCACCACCCGCCACTTGTGTTAGACTTCTCACCATCAATTCATTCTGAACTGCAGGAACAGAGAAATAGGAGGAATCTCACCTCTCATTTCACATTCCTAAAACTAGAGTTGCTTGCTTCATGGCTAGTAATCTGGGCAACCATTAAATTATCTAGGGTTGGGTTCTAATAATAATTGAATGACTTTACTTGAGGTTACTGCCTCACTTCAGTGGTGATCTTCATACTTCAGTATTGGGCAGTGAAGCACATGTTGTCTGTCTCAAAGTACAAACTCTGCTTGTTTGGCCACTACTGTGTTAATCCAAAAAAGGATGGTGAGGACAACACATATTAGTCCAATCACATAACATGATGGTGGTTTCTTATATTAACCAAGAAGGAGGCCTATACGGTCCCCTGAACTAGAACAGTCCAGCGACAGGCATTTTGAATATTGAAGCAGATATGCTCTACAGAGGCAATGCAGCTCAATGCTAATGGATGCTACATCCTTGACAATTCAGAAGATCTAGTATGTCTTTAGGAAGGCCTCTTTGCCAATATATATATTTTTTCAATTCAGCTAGACACCCTGTTTTTTTTTACGTTTATCAGGAAAACAAGATGCACACCCCTCTAGTGGTAATATTGTGTTCTGACCTCAAACATCCTTCATTGGCCCTTCTATGGAAAATACCAAAGAAAAAAAAAACTTCTCTCACAAGCAAGAGGTACAATTTGGGCTATTCAGAGCAATCTGACCCAAGATTTGCAGTAGTCAAATACAAAGATGAGAAAGACACACAAACATAAAGCTCAACGACTCAACATTGAAGTCCTTTATAGTAGGCATCACATCAAAACAGCACAATAAACATCATACTTTACTAGCATCTTACTAATACAGAGAACGTTGGATTTACAACAGAATCAATTAAGAGAACAACACTTTTATACACACTCTAAAAAAAGTTATTTATTTCACGTTTGTGGTTGAGTTAAAAATATTTGGTGCTTTGTTGATATTTTTTAACCTTTATTTGGTTATTTACTAATAACTCAACTAGTTGGGTTAAATGTTTGGTGCTTTGTTGGGTTATTTTTAACGTTTATTTAGTTAATATAATTAATAACTCAACCAGATGGATTGAAAATTTAAATTTTAACATTCAACTGATTCAACTGACACAGAACAGCAGTATGTTGATAAGCGTGCTGTCAGGAATCCATCCGGACCGTCAGATTCATTCACTGCACCTGCACAGCCCCAATCACCAGAATACTAATCATTTTCACCTGTTACTCATCTACCCGCTCACAATATATAAACCTGGAACATTCACTCATTCACTGTCTGATCTACTTGTTAGTACCTGGACTCATTTCTCCTCAGCTTAGATAGTATGTACCTATCTTTGTATCCTGTCTTCCTGCTCGTCAGTTTTACTGTCATCAAATCTGTTGTCTTGTCCATTGAATCCTGTATTGGGTTTACCACCACCAGCAGCATCTTGTTTCAATTACCACCCGAAGTTAAGTTCTGTTTGTTTTCTTTTATTACGTTTGTATTGCTGATATTTCTGTTCGGAATAACCTTCATTTACATTGTTTAAAGTATCATTAAATACCCATTCTTTTTGTTAATCCGCCTTTTGTCTTCTCTCTGATCCGTTACACATGCGTAATGTTGTTTTGCGTTATAAAGTTTATTTAAGCTCCAATGCAATATTTCTGTTTTTATCATGTTTACCTCTCTCCGTGTCGTTTGTTTATTTTTTTTTTTTAAATATCCCTTTCACCAGCACTATTAATAATGATACAAACGCTTCGTAACAGCTCTATATTAAACAGATAAAAACAGTTTTTCTACCTTTCGTGTTAATCTCAATTTTTTTTTTCGCAGGAATTAATACACATATTTGAGATATTCGCCCATCATTCTTGCCTTTAGGACCCAGTGGAGACATGAACCCGGTGTCGCGTCCAGTCTTAGTGAAGGTATGTTGCCTTTTTATATTAAAAAAAACTCTTTTCGCTAAAACTATATTGTAGTATTTAAATACTAAGATAGAGACATCAATATGCTACATTTTATTTAAGAAGTTGCTGGCTTTCCCAAGAAATGGAGAATCGGAGCATTATTATAGTGATTATTTGCCACTAGAGGGCGCTAATTTGATCTTAATGATCTCAACGTTAGTCATGAAGCCATCCTAGACTAGAGCAGAGGCTTGCTATCATTGATTTTTGGGAGAAGATTCATTCTCCGTTTCAAGGTACTCGATTACCAACTATTAAAAATGTAATGTTGTTGTTAATGTTTGTGTGTACTTTATAAAAGGACCATGCAATTGGTCCTGCGAATCTTATACTAATCTACAGGGATGAAACCACACCTTGATAATGTTGGAAGCTAACAGAAATGTTTTATCAGTCAATGTTTATATGCTGTATGTTATGAAACAATTTAATTTAAACAAACACCGTACTTTGTACTGTAAAGGCCTACAGTATCTATTTGTAAACGTGCACATATGAAAAACATATATATTTGTTGAAATGCAGTATATTAGTCATAATATATTAGGATTCTGATCAGCGTATCCCTAAGTTTCAATCATGTCAATCAAAATAAGTGAAATCATTTATATAAATGTATGTATTCATAGCGCTTCACTTTTTCCACATTTTTATGTTACAGCCTTATTCCAAAATGGATTCATTTATTTCCTCAACATTCTACACACAATCCCCCATAATGACAATGTAAAAAAAGTTTTTGAAATTGTTGTAAATTTATTAAATGAAAAAGCTAAAAAAATCCCATGTACATCAGTTCACAGTACATTGAGCTCAGTTACATTCTGTTTCCACTGATCATTCTTGAAATGTTTCAGCAGCTTCATTTCAGTTTACCTGTGGGCAATTCAGCTGATTGGACATGATTTGAAAGGGCATACACCTGTCTATATTAGGTCCCAGGGTTGAAAGTGCATGTCAAAGCACAAACCAAGCATGAAGACAAAGGAATTGTCTGACAAAGGAATTGTCAAGACAGGATTGTCTCGAGGCACAAGGCTGGGGGAAGGTTAAAAAAAATGCTCTGAAAGTTCCAGTGAGCACAGTGGCCTCCATCATCCGTAACTGGAGGATTTTTGGAACCACCAGGACTCTTCAGAGAGCTGGCCGGCTATCTAAGCTGAGTGATCAAGGAGAAGGGCCTTAGTCAGAGAGGTGATCAATAACCCGATGATCACTCTGTCTGAGCTCCAGCGTTCTTCTGTGGAGAGAGGAGAACCTTACAAAAGGACAACCATCTGTGCAGCAATCCACCAATCAGGCCTGTATGGTAGAGTGGCCAGACGGAAGCCACTCCCTGCCTGGAATTTGCCAAAAGGCATCTGAAGGACTCAGACAATAAGAAACTAAACTCTCTGATCTGATGAGATTAAAATTGAAATATTTGGAGTGAATGCCAGGCATTATGTTTGGAGACAACCAGGCACCGCTCATCACCAGGCTGTAAGAATCCACCCACCGGCCCAATGACGGAATCCAGTGTCATGGTCGAAGGAAATATGCGTGTATGCTTTTGAGCGCTTCTGGAAAAGTCATGTTACTTCATTTAAAATTTATTGACCAATTTAACGTCTGACTTTACGCGTAATTTAATCTGACTCCAATTTTAGTTCATTCTCAATTCACCATTCATGTTTTAGCTGATCATATCAGCAGTTGTGATGTAATTTAGAACTTGATATTTTCTTGGGTCTGATATTCTAACTGTACAATCATTAGGGACCAAACGCCGCTCACACCCTGGGTTTTGGTGTCTTCTCACGGACAGTATGTCGACACTCTGAAATTAGTCAGAGGGTGCAGGATGAACTAATATTCAAATAGGCTGGTTGCAAACTACTCACACATCCTTAAAGAACAGCTCACTTAGTCAAGCCATGCATCTTGCTAGCTTCAGTGATTTTTAAATAATTAAAAGCTCTTCATGCTATCGTGCCAAAACTGCTTCGTATAGTCTGTGTCTAGTAATCAAGTAACTATGTCGCTCATAAAGGTAGGTTAAGACTCCACGTAATCTACTGGATACAATGAATTCAGAATTAATCAAAAAAAGTTAACAGTTATTTAGCCAGGCAGGTAAAAACATAATTTAAGGTGAATCACAATGAATATAAAACACAACTGATCAGCATAACATATAAACACAAGTACAAATACAAGGTTAAAAATAACTTGATAAAGTTAGCATACCAGGCAATAGAAGAGACACACAGAGGCTGTGCGGGAAGTCTGGCTACAGAAGCTTCCCCAAGTGATTTTCCAAAACTCCTTAAATATCCATTAACATCTGTGACAGTCACAAATATTTAGCACCCAAATATCTGACTCAGCTTTCAGAGTTAATTAACTACCAAGAATCACATATTTGTTTGGGGTAAAATAAAGTTTACCAAAAAATCTTTATTATGGGTTGTCATCCCTAGGAGAGAAAAACCATTCAACAGTTTATCTTTTCATTTAACATCTGTGAACACAGAAATGTTATCTGAGTTAATAAACTACAAAGGTTTATCATTGGTTTGGGGTAAATAAAGATTTAGACAGATCACAGGACAAATCACAAAAAACAGATCACAAAGACCGATCACAGGACTCAATGACTACAGACCTGTTGCCTTAACATCTGTGGCCATGAAGTCATTCGAAAGACTGGTGCTAGCTTATCTGAAGGACATCACTGGACCTTTGCTGGACCCCCTGCAGTTTGCCTATAGAGCAAACCGGTCTGTGGATGATGCAGTCAACATGGTACTGCATTATATCCTAGAACATCTGGACAAACCAAGGAACTATGCAAGGATACTGTTTGTGGACTTCAGTTCTGCCTTTAACACCATCGTCCCATCACTGCTCGAGAACAAACTGACCCAGCTGTTTGTCCCTAGCTCTGTCTGTCAATGGATCACCAGCTTTCTGACAGATAGACAACAGCTAGTCAGAATGGGCAAAATCACATCCAACAGCCGCACCATCAGCACTGGTGCCCCCCAGGGATGTGTTCTCTCCCCACTGCTCTTCTCCCTGTACACAAACGACTGCACTGCAAAAGACCCCTCCATTAAGCTCTTGAAGTTTGCGGATGACACTACTGTTATCGGCCTCATCCGGAACTGTGACGAGTCTGCATACAGACAGGAGGTGGAGCGGCTGGCTTTATGGTGCAGATACAACAACCTGGAGCTGAACACGCTCAAAACAGTGGAGATGATAGTGGACTTTAGGAGAAACCCCCCTGCACTCCCCCCACTCACCATCATGAACAGCACTGTGGCTGCAGTAGAGTCATTCAGGTTCCTGGGCACCACCATCTCTCAGGATCTGAAGTGGGACATTCACATAGACTCCATTGTAAAGAAAGCCCAGCAGAGACTGTACTTCCTTCGTCAGCTGAGGAAGTTCAACCTGCCACAGGAGCTGCTCGTACAGTTCTACTCAGCTGTCATCCAATCCATCCTCTGCACTTCAATCACTGTCTGGTTCAGCTCAGCTGCCAAAACCGACCTCCGTAGACCACAGTGAATAGTCCGGACTGCTGAACGAATCACTGGCACTACACTTCCTACACTTCAAGAACTGTACTCTTCCAGAGTGAGTAAAAGGGCTCGTAAAATCACTCTAGACGCCTCACACCCAGCACACTATCTGTTCGAACTGTTACCGTCTGGTCGGCGCTACACAGCACCAAGCACAAAAACAGCCAGACACAGGAAAAGTTTCTTTCCTCAGGCCATCTACCTCATGAACAGTTAAATATTCCCCTACTGTGCAATAAACGTGCAATACTTTCTCATACGCACTTGTACACAGCACCTTATAACCTGTTTCTTTACAACATATCTGTACATACAACTCAACATCCAGATCTTTTTGACTAACTGCATCTCTGTTTAATGTTTATTGTCTTTTCTTTTCTTGTATTTAATTTTGTGTTGTCACTCGTCACTTTATGTACAATGAAAGCTTCTGTTGCCAAAACAAATTCCTTGTGTGTGTGAAGCACACTTGGCAATAAAACTGATTCTGATAAAGTTGAAAGAGTTCACCAGTTTATCTTTTATCACAGGAATGTTCTCTGGGTTAACTCCCTACAAAGGTTTATCAATTTGTTTGGGGTAAATAAAGTTGAAAGAGTTCACCAGGGCGAGAAGGATGTTCTGAGGGTGTTCTCGCGTCCCCTTATCCAGATTCCAGAGTTTTTATGACTTTATTGCAAGAGATGTTTGTTTGAGTAAAATCCAGTCTTACAAGGCTAATACCATCCCTACAGTGAAGCATGGTGGTGGCAGCATCATGCTGTGGAGATGTTTTTCAGCAGCAGGAACTGGAAGACTAGTCAGGATAGAGGGAAAGATGAATGCAGCAATGTACAGAGACATCCTGAATGAAAACCTGCTTCAGAGTGCTCTTGACCTCAGACTGGGGCAATGATCCAAAGCACACCGCCAACTATTGATGGAGTGGCTTCACAACAACTGTGAATGTCCTTGAGTGGCCCAGCCAGAGCCCAGATCTGAATCCTATTGAACATCTCTGGAGGGATCTGAAAATGGCTGTACATCGTCGCTTCCCATCAAACCTGATAGAACTTGAGAGGTACTGCAAAGAGGAATGGGCAAAAATTCCCAAAGACAGGTGTGCTAAGCGTGTGACATCATATTCAAAAAGTCTTGAGGCTGTAATTGCTGCCAAACGTGCATCAACAAACTATTGAGCAAAGGCTGTGAATACTAATGTACATGTGATTTTTTATTTATTTATTTATTTTTTTTTATAAATTTTCAGTAATTTCAAAAACTCGTTTTTTCACATTGTCATTATGGGGTATTGTGTGTAATGTTGAGAAAATAAATGAATTTAATCCATTTTGGAATAAGCCTGTAACATTACAAATGTGGAAAAAGTGAAGCGCTATCAATACTTTTCAGGATGCTCTACAGTTTAAACACCCTTTGAGCAAAAACCGCAGATCAGCACTTTTCATATAATTTTTGTAGAGATATTTGCAATGTATATTTAAATGTCAGACTGCAGAAAAACTGCATCGTCTATTTAAGATATTATGTTAGTGTGGATATATAACAGAACATTTAACAATAATTCAGTAACAACGGACATAGAAGGCAAAAATATTAATCAATTTATGCTGATTACAATGAATAATTTAATACAGAAAATATCACACCAATTATTATCTACAGAACTGTAGCTCTAATTAACTTGGGAAATAACTTGCTGCTTCATGATGTGTGAGTCCGGTCTGACACTTTTGTTGACGATAGGCCTCAATGCATTTTTCGCAGAACTAAAAGAGCTCGTCTGCACTGTAGATTTCCAAACATGAACATGTCCAAATATAAGAGAAGAGCTGATGCAGTGTCAAACTTAACATATTTCATTCTCAGAATTAAATTCACCCTGCTTTGAATAAACGCTTGGAATTTCTAGTTTATTTGATCATAATGATCTGAGTGATCTGATAGGTTTGTATTCAATTAGCATATCTGTATTGTATTGCGGTTCTAGGCCATTTATAGACGAGTACTAATACTTTTAAAGTCTATTCTGAATGTAACTGGGAGCCAGTGTAGAGACCTGAGAACAGGTGTGATGTGCTCTGATTTCCTGCTTCTGGTCAGAATCCTGGACGCAGCGTTCTGGATGAGTTGCAACTGTCTGACTGTCTTTTTGGGAAGGCCGGTGAGGAGGCCGTTACAGTAATCCACCCTGCTGGTCAAAAACGCATTAACAAGTTTCTCTAAGTCTTCACTGGAAACAAAGCGTCTGATTCTTACAATGTTTTTTGAGATGATAGTATGCTGATTACATTTTTTTTTAATCCGCCTTTTACTGAAATGAAATGTTTATAGCAGAAAAAAAGTGAAGTTTCACAAACTAAATTTGAGAGGAGCACGTGATAGGATTGACTACAGCTGATCCCTATAACTAATCACTAACTAGCCAATCAGATCATTCCAAATTTAATATAAATATCCAGCCTAAACTTCATTACTCATCTACGTTTTGGAATCTACCTTCTCTCCTCCTCAATTCTAAGTTCGGGCAACATGGTGGCTCAGTGGTGAGCACTGTTGCCCCACAGCAAAGGGGTCGTTAGTTCAAACGCTAGCTTAGCCAGTCGACACGCTCTGTGCGGAGTTTGCATGTTCTCCCCATGACCATATGGGTTTTCCCCGGGTACTCCGGTTTCTTCCCACAGTCAAAAAACATGCAACAAAAGTTAAAGTCACAAGCCCCTACTACGTACAAGCTGGCGGTCTATTCTTGGAAAGTTATCGAGAACTACCTGATCTCGTATATCTCCTAATGCTTATTGGCCAGACATCTATCTCCAATGTCAGGGTTCTCTCCTGGGACAGCATGCCTGCTAAAATAGTCAGGCATTATTTAAGTGTGAACTCTTGAAGTTGAATTTATAACAATAATCCTGTGCAAAGGTTTTAATACACTTGACTCTTAATACAGTTTTTATGAAAGAATAATACTAGTAATAATAATGTGCTCTATTGGTAATGCACTTTTTCTTAAACTCAAAGCTCTACAGAAAAAAATAATCCATTAAAAACCATAAAAAAACATTAAAAGCAAGCATAAATAAATGTTTTAAGACACATTTATCTAAATGGATTAAAATGTTGTTTATTTATTTATTTTAAGTTGTTCATGAGTCCCTTAAAGTAGCATAGCAAGAACTGCAGATACCCCCTGTATAAAGGAATGCGGGACCCCTCACTGCATAATCCATAGTACCTGTTTTTTCTACTATGGAAACCTTTTTTTTTACTATTGTGGGCTTTTTTTCCACTTTCACTTGTTTTCAGCTTTCTTCAAATATCTTTTTTTTTTGTGTCAACAGAAGAAAGAAAATTTCCATTTAAATCATATCAATTTAAGTGATCACAGAACAGATGTGTTTTAGCTGTCTTGTGAAGGTTGCCGTTGAATCTGCAGTCTGTACAGGATTAGGAAGCAAAAGGTAGACAAATTAAATAAAGGTTCTGGGAAGTAATTTTAAGCTGCTTTGATAGTACCACAAGGCGGTGCTCTTTTACTGACTAAAGACTTCTGGAGGAGGTGTAGATGTGAAGAAGCAAAGTAAGTGGTTGCAGAGTCAGCGGCTGTTCTGTATGAGTTTTGAGTTTGAGTTTCAGGTGGTAGCCAGTGGGATGAAGACAGAGGGCTTGCTTAAGTCCAGAGGAGCTGCCGGATCAACATTTTGGTTTCTCTGTCGCAGATCCATTTTACAAATATTATTGAGAATATTTTGTTCAATTCAATTCACCTTTATTTGTATAGCGCTTATACAATGTAGATTGTGTCAAAGCAGCTTTACATAGAAGATTATGGTAAATTGAAACCGTGTCAGTTCAGTTTTCAGTGTTTAAGTTCAGTTCAGTTTAGCTCAGTTCAGTGTGGTTTAATAATCACTACTGAGAGTCCAAACACTGTGGAGCAATTCCATCGGTTGACAGCAGCGAGGAAAAAACTTCAACAATTGGCGAAAGTGAAGAATTAAAAAACCTTGAGAGAAACCAGGCTCAGTTGGGCACGACCATTTCTCCTATGGCCAAACGTCTTGTGCAGAGCTGCAGTCTAAGCGCCGGAGGCTGGAGAATGCTGGACCTCAGCGAAGACTCGTCTGTCCCTGGAGCGTCACAGGAATCAGTCTCATGCTCTCCACTCCTCCATAACCACCACAGCAGCTGCTCAGGATACGGCCTGGTCCAGGATTATAAAGACCTTGGGATCATCTCGTCACTGGTCTTGGATCGCATCAGTGGTGCTGCATAGTCTGAGGGCCTCGGGATGAGTACCCCCAGGTGGAAATAGAGAATAATTAGCGTAGCTGCTGTTCATAGTTTATACAATGCAGTACAGATATAATAAATAACCTACTATAATTTAAAAGCATTAATGTATGCTATTTTTTATTTTTTTTTTTGTTTTCACAAGAGATGTAACAAATTCCGCTTTTACATAACAGGTCACCTATAGCTTTCGTCATGAGGCTGTGTTCAAAATGACGTCAATGTTTTCAAAGTGCACTGCGAAGGGAGCACAATTGTAAACATGAAGGTCGCTAAAACTGAACTGTAAAAATACTTTGAAACCAAATTACACCTAAGAGAGATGAACTTAATGCTTTTAAAAAATATAATTCCAAGTTTAAATTTCAGAATGTTCTAAAACAGCGTGTTCAAAAGATTGTTTAATTATTCTGTTTTCTAACTGTACATTCATTCTTTACCTGTTACGTTATTGTGTGGGTGTGGTTAAGAGGTCCGGTCGCAAGTTCAACAAGTAAGACAAGATTATTAGACCGTAATGGAAGATGAACAGGGGAAAAGGTAGGTGCGCATAGTGTTGCTCAGTCACCAATTTAGGGCATTATAGCCAACAAACTGTTAGGGTCACAACTACAGCATTCCCAGAGCAAGCAGTTTGACTGAATCTTATCATGATGAGATGTAGATGTGGTGTGATTTGCTTCGGAGTTCGACAGAACTTTATGATGTACGTCATTGCAGAACGTGAGTGTTCATAGTTCATTATTTACTTTAATTATCCTTGGATGTGCATTTACATGCATCAATTTGCAAATTTGTAATTTTAACTGTATTAGAAAGACACATTTATTATGTTATGTGTTCGTGATCTTTCACGAGTATATTCACATGTAGTGTTAATGATGCAGCATTCTTTCTGGATCAATAGTTTGAGAACTAATTAAGCCTTTTTTTTTTCTTTTTTATAGAACCACACATACATACACAATCACCCGCAACCACATAAACATATACAAAAACATTTAACTTCATCTGATCACTTGCTTTAACACACCCACTTCCCATTATATATTCATGGCATATGAAGATAAGACGCCAGTGTTCTATACTGGCTGATGACATCACTTCTAAGGATCGACTGCTGAAGTGATCACTGGACCTCCTGTTTATAAGGTGGACTTACACTCTGAAACTATTGGGACTTATTTCACCACTATATTACCAGTTCTGAGTACTGTAATTATTGTCATTCTTACATGATAATTGTTTATTTACGTGGACCTACGGTATTTTATTTATTTTATTTGTATTGTGATGATTTATGTTTACACATTAATCATAAAAAATTAAGGCCTTGTTTGAACAATATTTTTGTCTGACTTCTTTTACTCTTCACCTATTCTTTGGACATCAATTGGATAATCTGTCCTTTAAGGTGGTATAGAACCGTATAGTAATCAGTGCATTCATACAGGCTTCAATACACAGTGGTTCCCAAACTGGGGTGCGTGCCCCCTAGGAGTGCACAGTTTTATTGCACAAAAGAATGTTTGTAATGGCAGAAAATTGTATCTTTTATTAGTTTTATATATTTATCTTGGGTAAACCTTACATGTTGTAATTTTTTCACTTAATATATTCATCAAATTGGACACCTGGTTAAAAACTGGCACTTTAAAGAAGTCAAGTAACAGTAGGGATGAACCATCTACATCGACCTCTTCTATGGAGATGTGCAGCGGCCTTAAATATATGGACTTGGAGGATAAGGAATGAGGTGAAGAGGGACAGGCGGGAACAGAGAAATCCAGCAGAGATGTACTGATGAAGAGAATTAGGCCTACGCTAGAGAGCGAGAAAATGTCAAGTAAGAAACGCAAATATAGCGACAGTTACATTGGTTTTGGGTTTAGATGGATTGGAGATGCACCCCTAATCCAAATCTGTGGTGAGGTTTTCGCTAATAGCAGTCTTAAGCCCTCATATATGATTCGGCACTTACAAACAAGACACAGCCACTTACAAGATATGCCTGTAATTTTTTTTTTTTTCAAGGAAAACTCGGGGAACTGCAGAAGAAGAAAAAAAGGAGGCACAGAGGAGCAGTAGCTTTCATCTGAAAAGTTGCACCATGAGTTTGCTGGGTACACTGCTGCATCCACCAAGAAGCTCTAGCGATGTTAAACATACAAGATAAACCTTTGTCTGTACTTAATGACACTGTGAAAATTCTCAACTTCATAAAAGCTCATTCAATAAATTCACGTATTATTTTTATTTTAATTGCGTACACAGAACATATCTGTATTTAGTTATTGTTTTTAAAAATGTGCTGTTTAACCCATTTAATCTCACCGGTCACAATTGTGACCACAATTTTTGCTTGCATATTTTCTGAAGTATTAAAAAGCAACTCTTATTATAAAGCACATGCTCATATATAATGAAAATTTAAGATATCTGAATGAGTTCAGGGAAGGTCTAACATGATTGGGTGGTTTGGTCATGTGACCATACACATTCATTTTCTAGTACTGCCATCTGAATGGAAGGATAATGTCAAAGCTCAGAAATGACAGGTAAGTTTTCTGAGTCAATTTTTAAATAGGCAATACATCTTTTGCATGCATCATCCTGAAAGGGTCATCTATTTCATACACATTAATTATATTATTTCACTTTTTTTTTCTTTTGTCAAACTGCTGATAATTAAAGACGGTCACACTTGTGACCAGTGGTATAACACAGGAAGTCTATGTCCCCCATATGTCATTCCATATTTTATCATTTGTTTATGTATTATTTTTTTATATTTATTCCTTAATTTATATATATGTTTTTCATGACCTGGTAAGCATACAAATGTGGGCCACTTTAGTTATGCAGCACAGGTGGTCTTCCTTTGGCCCAGACAAAATGAATGTGAGCCTGAAGTGGCCCACCTGTACAATGGCAAAAGGGGGTCAAATATTCAAATTCATATATGGGCCATTTAAGGCAACTGACGGTGAGCCTGTGGCCCATGTGGAAAATGGTAGATTTGGCCCAAATGACTGAGGAAAAATGTGGGCCACAGTTGGCAAAAATGTGACAGTCATTTAAGGGTAATCTGGGTCTAAACCAAAAATAGCTTAAATGTGTAGGTGCAAATGTGGTGCAGTTATCTTAAGACATCTGGGGCCACTTTTGGCAAATATTCGACACAGTAAGGTTTGGCTAATGTGGATTTGAGCCTAAAGTGGCCCAGAGAAGATATGGAAAATGTGGCCTAGTTATCCTAAAACATATGTGGGCCACTTTTAGCAAATATTTGGCACAGTAAGCTATAGCTAATGTGGATTTGAGCCTATAGTTGCCCACCGAAGATATGGCAAATGTGGCCCAGTTATCTTAAAACATACGTGGGCCACTTTTGGCAAAAATTTGGAAGAGTAAGCTTTGGCTAATGTGGCTTTAAGCCTAAAGTGGCCCAGAGAAGATGTGGCAAATTTGGCCCAGTTATCTTAAAACATATGTGAACCACTTTGCATTTCATGCATTGCAGCATGAAATATTTTAATTGTTACCATTGTTGAGGTACAAGGTTGGATTCTTGAGGTCTGAGTGTCTTTACCATTTCTGAACTGTTTTTTCTTTTCAATTCACTCTCTTAACCTAAACATGAACTGGAGCAGACCACCCTAGTGCCATCATTCCATTCATTAAGTGGTCCGGATGTACTGTATATGTAGGCCAGATCTGGGCCAGAATAAAAGCAAACTGTGGCCCAGAATAGGGTCAGT
>CAIGQZ010026314.1:0-11784 GCA_903798205.1 Danio tinwini
GGCTTCCATAATTTTAGCAGTCCTATTTACGGCATTTAAATTAGGTCAAATAGGAGAACCAATGAGATTCATTTTTGCGTATAACGTGTACGTTTAAGGTCCTGCAAGAACCAATGAGATTTAGTCTCGTGTCAAGCAGGTGCAGATGAGCTTTCAGATTGTGTGTGAAAAGAGAAATTAAGTAATATAAATAAAACGAACTTGTCTTTTAAAAACTGCTTAAACCACTCAGTTTGTGTGCATCTCTCCCCCGAAGTGAAAACGTCTTTGTGTTCCTAACGGACGCCATGAGGGTGAGTAAACACAAGTTTATCAAAATTTACTAACTAAAAACAGCAGCAAATGCACACACAGGCCTTATTTATGGTTCGTTTTATTACTTCAGTTCCTGTTCCATAATCAAAGTAATTCATGTACAAGTTAACTTGCATAACGTTACATGTGAGCACTTTAAAAAAACACACACATTGTTGCGTTACAATCGTTCGAGAAGCAAAATCTTAATTAATATTTCATAAATTACACGTCAATATTCAGCATCCAAGACTGTCCATCGCCGCCAACAGTACACTCATCCATAAAGTAGGAAACACTACACTGTGTAGAGAAGTTTAGTAGTGCTGTCTACTTTATGAGTGACTGCACTGTACCTCTGACCTTCCCGCCTCTTCTCTTCTTCACGCTTCAGTCGACACTTTTACACGCTTCCTCTTAACTCCATGTGCTCCGAATGCTTGTTTTACACCAATTATTAAACCTGTAAGAAAGCAGAACAAACTGGTGTGGTTAAACATGGTGTTTAAATATGAATATAAGTTGAGCTGCGTCGTCGTCTTTTGATTATAGTAGCCATCACAGATTGTGAGGTGTTTAGAACATTTTCTATTGCCTGTTTAATAGGAAAAAATGAACATGCTATGTGTAATGAACCATTTTAAAAGTGCATAATGCGTAAATCTTCCAGTACTGCTGTTACTTTCTATATAAAAATATGTTTAGGCAGAAATGGTTGGCGTTTGTATCATTTGTTGATTTATGGTAATGCTATTTACAGCTACTAGTAATTAAAAGCATATTTTTTCATATTTATATTAATAAAACTTTGTGTTTATTGTATTCTGTCATTTTTAAGTTCTACCAAATTCACCTCATATTCGCAGATAAAATAAAACAGTTCTCCTTTCTATATAGTGTAACAAGTTTATAAAACCAGTAAACGTAGTGATAAGAATGCTTTTAAATATCTGAAAATTTATATTTAACCAAAGAGCAGTGACTTACCAGCTGCCTACTTGGTCCCGGAAACAACAGAGAAAAGAGAAAGAAGTTGTCGCCTTTTAACACTTTTTAGGCCACATGGTGCAAACCACAGGAAGAGGCTCTGCCGTCTCTGTCTTGAAGAAGCACAAATGCACGCCTATTGGACTACAGCAAGTTTCGTTTGAAGACAGACTCAAATCAATTCCTTTTAAGGGCATTTTAACCGATAAAAGACCGATCTGAAATGACAGAATAAAGCCTTGGTCTGTAGCATACCTCAACATCACACAAAGAAATAAAGAGGAAGTCTAGTAAACATGTGATCAGATTGCATCAGGCTTCCTCATTGTGTCTTTAAACATGCATTATTACATTAGTTTAATAGCAGATGTTGGTTTATGAGGAAATATCATCAGAGGAAGACTTTTTTTGTGTGTTCGTTTATTATAGATTCAGATTTACATAATGTAGTTCGCTGCACTTGTAGAGCTGTTTCCTGGGGAGGAGGGTTGTTACTATGTCGTACAAAACCACACTGTTTCATCAGCACATTAATATATACTTTGAGTCAAATATGAGGGTGGGGTGAGGATGATGTGTCATATAAATGTCAGATTAGTATAATTTAAAATCATGGTTGCTAATTTTACAATGCATGACGGTAAAGATACTGATAAAAGCCAGCTGGTTTGAAATATTACCTTCACAGATATGACAGCATCTAATTAAATGTAATATCAGACTCTCTCTCTCTCTCTCTCTCTCTCTCTCACTCACTCTCTCTTTGGTGCTTGAATCTAAACACGTATTGTCCCTGGCTCCCCTGAGTTTTTATACTTTGATAAAGAGCAAGCCATTCTCTTATTTCCCTAAATGTGATGTTCATGAGACGGACTTGTTGTCTAGACAACCCAAACCTCAAAATCTCGTTTGACACGCACAGAAGGAAGTGGGGGATGTGCAGACACTTCTCTGTGATGTACTGTCATAACGTACCTAGTGCTGTAAAAACAAAGAAAACGGCCATACATGAGTGACAGACATTCAGTTAAATGTAAATGTGGAGAGCTTTCTCTGTGGATTTTGGAAAGTAAATGCACTTAAACATACTTTTAAAATGTGTGCTAGTTTATTGATATTAAATGCAATATACAATAGAAAGTGATGTTGGCTGTAGGCATGGGCCGGTATAAGATTCTGACGGTATGATAACCTTGGACAAAAATATCAGGGTTTCATGGTATTGTGATTACTGCTCTAAAATATGTTCTTTTTTAATGTCTGGGTAAAAAAACGATAGTACAATTATGTCTATATGTTATTAATTAATGATAGTGAACAGTATGTCATTCATTCGAGCGCCATGGTGGTGCAGTGGGTAGCACAATCGCTTCACAGGAAAAAAGGTCACTGGTTCAAGCCCCAGGGCAGTTGGCATGTCTGTGTGGAGTTTGCATGTTCTCCCTGTGTTCGTGTGAGATTCCTCTGGGTGCTCAGGTTTCCCCCACAAGTCCAAAGACATGTGGTACAGGTGAATTGGGTAAGCTAAATTGTCCGTAGTGTATGTGTCAGCGTGTATGGATGTTTCACAGTAATGGGTTGCAGCTGGAAAGGCATCCGCTGCTTAAAACATATGCTGGATAAGTTGGCGGTTCATTCATTCTATTTGGCTTAGTTCGTTTCTGCCTTTATTAATCTGGGATTGCAACAGCGGAATGAACGGCCAACTTATCCATCCATTATATGTATTTCGCAGCAGAAGCAGTGACCTTCTTGCTGTGAGGCGATCGTGCTACTCACTGTGCCACCATGATGCCCAAAACAGTATGTCAGGCTGAGTAAATCAAATGAATTGATTTCTGCTGTCTTCTGATTTCTTTACAATTTAAAACAACATCTTTGGAGATCTTTTCTGCTGGAGATACTGTTGTCCTTAAACAGTTAAGATAATAAAAAAAAATAAAAAAAACTTACATATACCGTAGGAACGGTTTAGCAGAAAATGTTGGCAGTTTTAAAACCTTGACTTTTCCAAACCATGTCAAACCTTGAAATGGTTATCGTTCCATGCCTAGTTTACAGAATGTTGTGAAGAGTTTTTAACTGTTGTAAATATACATCAAATTTAGGAAAATTAGAGAATCATTTATAAGCTTTTACACAAGTTTACATCATTCAAAATTGGAAGGAATTGTGGAATCAACAATCAACAAAAAACTTTTTATTTTATACAAAACAGTGATTAGGAGAACGGCAATGGTTGTAGATCAAAGAAAGAAACCAATTTTTTTTAAAGGCTACGACATTTGAAAAAAGTACATTCTTTTTAGTAGTACAGTACACTGCCTTTAATGTTTTTTATGACCCTGGTATATTTCAAACTAGGGCTGCACGATTAGAAAAAACTGACATTGCAATATTTTTGTTCACTGTGATATATAATGTGATATAAATGCAATTTTAGCAGATGATTTGAATACCTTATAAAGAATTCATAATTTTAGATCAATTGGGATGAATCTGTAGGTGTATCTGCATTAATGGCAGATACACCTACAGACACCTACAGATGGCGCCGCGGATGGCTGCCTCGGTGTGGAGCTCTTCAGTGTTTGCACTATTTCTGTTAGTCTGTCCTGTTTTATGTTTATCAAACACGATCAGTTATACCAGGGATGAGCTGCTGAACATTCGGCAGTGCACACCAACTAATCACCAACTGGATTTTGATTTCTCTGGCGTTTTGCGGAACATTGTCATCGGCGGAGCAGCTGCTTTGTGGAAGAAATACAAGACCCGGAGGCGTGGAAAAAGAGCCGGCGCGCTCGTCAGGCTGAGACAGCGCGGCTTCAGAACAGCGCTGCCTAGCATCCATCTAGCGAATCTCCGCTCGCTTCCTAACAAAATGGACGAACTACTTCTGCTCTCACGCGAAAACAAGAACTTTAACAACTCTGCTGCGCTGTGTTTCACAGAAACCTGGCTGAACGAAGCCATTCCGGACAGCACATTACACTTACCGGACTTTCAGCTGTACAGAGCAGATCGCGATACGGAGTCAACGGGCAAAACACGCGGTGGTGGGACATGCTTTTACATCAACAGGAGATGGTGTACGGATGTAACTGTGTTAAAGAAGATGTGCTGTCCTGATGTGGAAGCGCTTTTCATTAACTGTAAGCCGTTTTATGCACCGCGGGAGTTCTCCTCGTTCATTCTCGTTTGTGTTTACATTCCACCACAAGCACACGTGAGGACTACGTTACAACAGCTGTCTGATCTGATCACAGAGACTGAACAACGACACCCGGACTCTGCTTTTATCATTCTCGGTGACTTTAATCAGGCAAAACTCACACACGAGCTGCCTAAATTCAAACAGCACATCACATGCCCCACCAGAGACAATAACATTTTGGATCATTGCTACACCACAATAAAGGATGCATATCGCTCTGTCGCCAGAGCAGCTTTAGGACTCTCCGACCACTGCCTGGTTCATCTTATACCAACTTACAGGCAAAAACTTAAAACTACTAAGCCAGTATTAAGGACTGTTAAGAGATGGACCAACGACACAGAGCAGGTCTTACAAGCCTGTTTTGAATGCACTGATTGGAGTGTTTTTGAAGCTGCAGCCACCGACCTAGACGAGCTCACAGAGACTGTAACATCATACATCAGTTTCTGTGAGGAGTTATGCATCCCTACCAGGACCTACTTATCATTTAACAATGATAAACCATGGTTTACACCAAAACTTAGACAGCTTCGTCATGAAAAAGAGGATGCCTACAGGAGCGGGGACAGGATTTTATACAATCAGGCCAGGAACACACTGACAAAGGAGATTGGTGTGGCCAAGAAAAGCTATGCCAAAAAGCTGCAAAACCAGTTTTCTGCCAACGACCCTGCATCAGTCTGGAAAGGCCTGAAAGACATCACAAATTATAAAACGCCATCCCCCAGTATCGACTGCAACAAACATCTTGCAAACGAGCTGAATATCTTCTATTGTAGATTTGACACCTCTGACCAGACACCTCACACCCACCCGGATCATCTCCCTACACAGCCATCAACACCTCCAGCCATCTCCCTCTCACCCCCTGCACTTCAGATCAGTGAGGATAATGGGCATCAGATCCTCAGTAAACAGCCATCAACACCTCCAGCCATCTCCTTCTCCACCCCGGCACTTCAGATCAGTGAAGATAATGTGCGTCAGATCTTCAGTAAACAGAGGAGACGAAAAGCACCAGGTCCAGATGGTGTTTCACCAGCCTGTCTGAAAACTTGTGCGGACCAACTGGCTCCCATTTTCACACAGATCTTCAACAGACCACTGGAACAGCGCAAAGTTCCATCCTGCTTCTAATGCTCCACCATCATCCCAATACCAAAGAAACCAAAGATCACAGGACTCAATGACTACAGACCTGTTGCCTTAACATCTGTGGCCATGAAGTCATTCGAAAGACTGGTGCTAGCTTATCTGAAGGACATCACTGGACCTTTGCTGGACCCCCTGCAGTTTGCCTATAGAGCAAACCGGCCTGTGGATGATGCAGTCAACATGGGACTGCATTATATCCTAGAACATCTGGACAAACCAGGGAACTACGCAAGGATACTGTTTGTGGACTTCAGTTCTGCCTTTAACACCATCGTCCCATCACTGCTCGAGAACAAACTGACCCAGCTGTCTGTCCCTAGCTCTGTCTGTCAATGGATCACCAGCTTTCTGACAGATAGACAACAGCTAGTCAGAATGGGCAAAATCACATCCGACAGCCGCACCATCAGCACTGGTGCCCCCCAGGGATGTGTTCTCTCCCCACTGCTCTTCTCCCTGTACACAAACGACTGCACTGCAAAAGACCCCTCCATTAAGCTCTTGAAGTTTGCGGATGACACTACTGTTATCGGCCTCATCCGGAACGGTGACGAGTCTGCATACAGACAGGAGGTGGAGCGGCTGGCTTTATGGTGCAGATACAACAACCTGGAGCTGAACACGCTCAAAACAGTGGAGATGATAGTGGACTTTAGGAGAAACCCCCCTGCACTCCCCCCACTCACCATCATGAACAGCACTGTGGCTGCAGTAGAGTCATTCAGGTTCCTGGGCACCACCATCTCTCAGGATCTGAAGTGGGACATTCACATAGACTCCATTGTAAAGAAAGCCCAGCAGAGACTGTACTTCCTTCGTCAGCTGAGAAAGTTCAACCTGCCACAGGAGCTGCTCGTACAGTTCTACTCAGCTGTCATCCAATCCATCCTCTGCACTTCAATCACCGTCTGGTTCAGCTCAGCTGCCAAAACCGACCTCCGTAGACTACAGCGAATAGTCCGGACTGCTGAACGAATCACTGGCACTACCCTTCCCACACTTCAAGAACTGTACTCTTCCAGAGTGAGTAAAAGGGCTCGTAAAATCACTCTGGACGCCTCACACCCAGCACACTACCTGTTCGAACTGTTACCGTCTGGTCGGCGCTACAGAGCACCAAGCACAAAAACAGATAGACACAGGAAAAGTTTCTTTCCTCAGGCCATCTACCTCATGAACAGTTAAATATTCCCCTACTGTGCAATAAACGTGCAATACTTTCTCACACGCACTTGTACACAGCACCTTATAACCTGTATATTTACAGCATATCTGTACATACATTCAACATCCAGATCTTTTTGACTAACTGCATCTCTGTTTAATGTTTATTGCCTTTTCTTTTTTTGTATTTAATTTTGTGTTGTCACTCGTCACTTTATGTACACTGAAAGCTTCTGTTGCCAAAACAAATTCCTTGTGTGTGTGAAGCACACTTGGCAATAAAACTGATTCTGATTCTGATTAAATATCATTTTAAAAATGACAAGCAGTTAAATGCAACTGAGAAAATATGCAAATAAACAATGATTTATGATTTTCTGGCGAGTCAAAACAGTATTCAGAAGCAGAAATTAAATAACACTGTATCGTTTTAGTTGAGTGAATAATTTATATAATGTGCAATTCATCTTTAAGCTACAAACATTTCATTTATTGTGCCCAAATGGCTTAAATTAGCTTCAAATTCTTACAGTAAGGTCTTAAAAACACATGCAAATAATAAACATTAAGTTTAAAATATGAAATTACTCCACTATGTTGTTAACTGTAATGTCTGGTCAACTACTGTATAATCCCAACTACATTGCAGATCCCTGCGATGTGACTATTGCAGACCCGCACATTGTAATAATGATGCTGAAACTATATATTGTGCAGCCCTACTTCAAACAATATTAAAGAATGAACAGAAATTATGTCATTTTGATGGATGACAAAGTTTGTTTTGAGTTTATTTTGGCTTTTTTTTTTGTTACGTTGGGTAGTTTTGTCTGCTATATGCCTTTGAGCTTCCATTTGGTTAATGGGTTTCTATGAGTGTACACACATCGGCAGTGTCAGTCTGTTCGCAACAAATAGAAAACAATGTAAAGATGTGGCATTTCTTATCCCGTATGTAACAAGCTGGAGAAGGCTGTTTGCTGGGTGTTTATGAAACTGTTCTTCTCTCAGCCACCATCTTTGTGACAAAGATGCAATATTCTTGTAACCACCTTGTAAAAGAGGATTTCCGACACTTTAAAAAGGCTAATCAGAAAATAAGGTTGCCAGAATATAAGTAACTCATGAAATAGAAATGCCCCTTTTACTGCTGTTATGATGACATCAAATAGATTAGGATTGTTTTCAAACATAATAATTCACAGTATTCACAGAGCTTTTACTATTATGTTTTATTATACATTTGTGTCTGGGACAATGGTAAAACATTGAAATCTAAACATGAAAGGTATTCAGACATAGTAAAAACAAATGACGAATACAAAGTTACTCTTTAATATGTAAGCTTTCTGTATCAAAGAAAAGACTGGATTATGAGGATTTGTTAGTTGTAATAAAAACCAATACCTGAGACATGATAGTGCCGAAAGATGGAAGAAAAAAAAACGACCGCCTACTTAGCAGCAGTTTGCATACGCACGGTGTTGGATTTCTTAAAGTTGAAGGTTGAATCTAAAGGTCAAATCTGGGACGTTGTTTGTCTCTTTTTTTATCACTCATACAAATCACTCATTTAACAGTTCTCTGAGACCAGTTAACCCCTTATCAACACCATGAACTTTAAAGTGTTTTACAACACTTGCGGTGCTTGACCTGTGAAATATCTTTTTACTGTTCCAGCAGGAGGGCTTGAGTTCGGATGTGTATTAAACACCTATTTCTGTACAACACTGGATTAACTCCTGAAATACACACTACTGTACAGATAGTTTCTTTTAACTAACTGCATGAAAAGATTGGTATTACCTGGACAAGTTTAGACTAGGGTTAATTCAATTAACTTATTTGTCTTCACATGTTCGACAAGCTAAATGCCCTCATTTTGGTTTCACATATTCACATTTTACAGACAGTAAAAACTCAATTTTGACTAATATGTTTCTAAATGACTGTTTTACAAGTGTACTGTGTATGAGTATTGTTTACTGTTGTCTTTTTATTAGTCTTTGGGAATGTTTACTACTGCTGAACGATGATGTTGTTTTTGTCCATTGCCATGTGATGTTTTAAGCTATTTTTAAAAGTTATTAAAAAAGTCTTTAATTTATAAAGATTGTCAATAATATCAGACATGAAAGTATGAGTATTATTTTTATTAAGTTTTATTTCTATTAGTTAAGATTTTTTTCAGCTTGGCTAAAGAACAAACAACAGTTTATCAATGACTTCCTTAATTACTTCCTTAACTTATTTAAGCCTTTAAATCTAGTGTCTCGTAAAATAACTGGGGTAACACTTTACAATAACAGTACATAATTAATGTTGTATTAATATGTTAGCCAAAAATTACTTTATTATGAACTAATGATGAGTCTATCAACTTTATTAAATTAAATGAGTGTAATTAACTTAATTTACTGAAAGTTAATTCTATCATTTAAAAAGAGTTTTGAACTCAGTGTTGAAGGTAATGAGTTAATTAAATATCTCATTACTTCAACTTAAATGAACTAAGTTCACAGTACTCGTTAGGATTAGTTTTTGAACTTAAATGGTTTATTGCAATTGGTTTCCTCAAATGGTTTGAGTTACCTTCACTTTTCAGGTTTTACAACATTAGTAGCATGACTACCTTAATTACTTAATACATGCTTGTTTGTTAATGTATTAATTACTACATTATGCTTAATTTTACCATCATGAATTCATGACATGTTAACGTATAATTGTGTCATGACTTTACTTGGAGGGGCACATCATAATTAATTTTCATTAAAAACTCATTCCTAATAACTCATGAACTCCTGCACGTCCGTCTAGTGCATTTACACTGAATAACAATAGAAAAGTGTTCTGTCAACATCAACAGTTTAAACAGGAGTTCATGAGTAGTTAAGGATGAGTTAATGGTGATGTGCCCCTCCAAGTAGGCTACGACATAAACTCATGAGATGTTAATGTATAATTATGTTGGTTACATTTAGCTTAAACTTAAATGTTAATTTAATATATTAATTTACGACGTACCAACAAGTGAACTCTTGTGACTCAAGTTGTAGTTAAAGTTAGTTGTAGTAAAACTTTGGCAGGTTTGTCTACAAGTCAGTGGAAAATAATGGAAATGCTATCAACCAGAATTTTTTTCTTAGGGTCACCACTAGATGGCGTAACTCTTTATCCAAATAGAACTAACCAGAGACTGAAAACCTGTTGCATTCAATTAAAAATTACAGGAAATTTGGTTGTTGCATTAATCTGTATATCACATATGACTAATTGTAGTATTTTGTTTTCACTTATTTAATATGACTGCTATCATGTTTGTTTGCTGCTCCAGAAGTATGCACCAGCATTATCCATTAATCGGTCATAACTGCTAAGTGTTTTTCTTGTAGGAGTTGAAAACAAGCGAAAGTTTGCTATGGGTGGAGAGCATCTTTATCATCAAGACTAGATTAGACGCACTGAATTACTCATAAATATAACAGGAATCTTTATGATTCGTCTAATACAAATGAGTTTTATGGTCACTTGGTTTTGTGCTGTAAAACATGAAAGGAGGAGACACTGAGATAAAGTGCTGTTATAAAAAGCACCACCGAAATACCACCATGAAAGACACTGGCCAGTTCTTTAGCTGTTGTCCAGGTCCAAATATTAAGAATGAATTATCTCTGTCTTTCCACATTTGCTATTTTATGCAGGTTAGCTTCAAGTGCAGGTAAGTGTGCTAAATAATTTGTTAATTTATCAGATTTACTGCTAAACCTATTTGTGCAGAGTTTAGTGACACCTTGTGTCCATCCGTATAATTTAAGCTTCAAATTTTAGGAACATTTTTACTGTATGTTTGAGAGACGTAGTCAAATTATGTTTCTGAGTTCAAAATATTATTAATAATTGGTTTTATGGGCTGTTTTTAATATTTATGAGAGTCTTAGAAAATGGGTTGTTGATTTAAATTCGAAAATAGAAAAGGATAAAGAAATTATAGATTTAAATGTATTAAAAGGTTATGGTTGTTTTTTTAACTAAATGACTTTTTAATTGTACATTTAAAATCAATCATATATTAAATCTATAACTTTTAATACAACACTTGTACAATGAGTAAACTTTCTTTTTTTTCAGAGTGGTGTTATCAGACCCAAGTAACTTGCTCTAATCACTCATGTATAGGTGAGCATTGCATGTTTTATTGTTTTGTATTAAATTATCAGAATAAATTCTTCTTAGAATAAAAACACTTTGGAGTCTATTTGTAATTTCATTTTTATTGTTGTTGTTAATAATAATAATAATAATTACAGATATTTACATTTACACATGTATTAAGCTGATTAAGGAATCCTAAAACATCATCACATTTCTACAAAAAAAAAATATTAAGCAGCACAGCTGTTTTAAACCTTAATAATAATAAGAAGAAATGTATTGTGTGCACAAAATGAGAATATTACAATCGTTTTTGTTGTTGTAAAGATAAATAGCATTCTATTTTGGCATCATTGAGAAAATGTACCTTTTGAATTAGATCTGAACATTCTAAAACAGCTTCAACAAAAATAATAATCATCACAAGTTTTCAAAATAATAATAATAAAATGATGACGTGAGCACAAAATTAGCATGATTAGAATTTTTTTGTCCTATGACATTAAAGTATTTCAATTCAATTCAATTTGTTTATTGTCATGTGCACAGTAAGGAAACACGTTTTCCTGTGCAATGAAATTCTTACTTTGCCGTCCACAGTAAAGTCATACACATAACATACACATCACACACGACATACACATCACACACGACATACACACACACACACACACACACACACACACACACACACACACACACACACACACACATATATATATACACACATATGTACACAGAAGTGATGGAAGTATACTTATGAAGTGTGTGTGTGTGTGTGTGTGTGTGTGTGTGTGTGTGTGTGTGTG
>CAIGQZ010026369.1:0-12333 GCA_903798205.1 Danio tinwini
TATATATATATATATATATATATATATATAAACATCAGACATCAACAGTTTAAAAATCCTGAGGTTTCTGTTTTCTTTTTAGTTTTTATTTACTATTGGTGTCAGTCAGGTAATTGGCTGGGCTATACTAGCAACTTTATTTTCTTTTCTATAACCAGTTAAGTTACCTTGCCTGTTTTTGGGGTCAGTGCCTTGCTGGTTTCATCTTTATCTTGATAATGTATGTGCTGCTGAAGCAGCTAATATTAATTTACAGTCAAGAGGCAGGGTAGCTTTCTAGCTTTTTCAATGCCTTTTTACACCTCCCTTTCTTCATGTGTTCAATACTTTTTTCTGTGTTATTTCATTGTATAGCACTTAATTTCTAAATGAATACATTTTGTTTTCTTTGTATTATTACTTTAGTTGTTATTGACATCTGGTGAAAATTTTAAGTCAGCACCTTTAAAAATATGTTTTCGTGACGTGTTATCAATATCAGTATAACAATACTCATTTTACCTGCTGTATACATATGTTTCTCTATTGAACGTGTAAGTGGAATCAAATTAAACAATTAAGCATTTTATAAAAGTTGTGGAACATTTTCTGTTAATGATGATAACAACAATAACAATTTATCTGTACATTACATATATTTTGGGCAGCATGGTGGTGCAGTGAGTATCACCTCATAGCAAAAAGGTCACTGGTTCGAGCCTCGGCTGGGTCAGTTGGTGTCTCTGTGTGAAGTTTGCATGTTTTCTTTGTGTGGGTTTTCTCCAGGTGCTCCGGTTTCCCCCACAAGTCAAAAACATGTGGTATAGGTGAATTGGGTAAACTAAATTGTCGTGTGTGTGTGTGTGTGTGTGTGTGTGTGTGTGTGTGTGTGTGTGTGTCTGTGTGTGTGTGTGTGCGGATGTTTCCCAGTAATGGGTTGCAGCTGGAAGGGCATCCGCTGTGTAAAACATATGCTGGATAAATTAGCGGTTCATTTCACTGTGGCAACCCACATTAATAAAGAGAGCCGATAAGAAAATGAATGAATTACATATATTTCTATACTAATGATATCCATACAGAGGATTAAGGTTACAAATCACATTTATTATTAACCAATACAGGCCTCTGTGGACTTTTTTACATTGTACAGTAAATAATCATGTAGCCATTAAGGCTTAAAAAGCAACATTACATGCTTTGGCTGTTAACTCTCCGCATAATAGTTTGAATAAATTTTGAATATTGTACACACACACTAAGAAAATAGTTCTTAGTCTCTTTATTTCTAACTCCCTTGACACTTTGCTTCACATTTCAATATTGAAAAGCAGTAAAAGTAAAACTAGAAAAAAGACTAGTCTAAATCATTTTTTCTCTGCAAATATCAAATTGTAACAATGCAATCTACTAACTCAAAGTAATTGAAATCAAGAATTATATTCCTTTTTGTTACATGAAAATGGTCTGATGATGATTCTTGTGTATTGCAAAAAAATTTAAATAACACAAATCACACTGTGTCTGCAGGCTGTGACTTAACACAGCCAACATGATCTTGATGCAAAAAGGGAAGATCTGCTAATTATAAAAGTAATGTATGATGCCTTCAAGTGGTATGGAGAAGCACAGAACCAGGATTAACAAGAGTTTTCTAAATCACAGCAACTAAACGTCTCAAAGATGTACATAATTAGGGGTGTGGGGTTGTGCGGTGGATGGAACTATATAAACTATTTCACTATCAACACTTGCTGAAATAATTTGACGTTTTGAATTTATGCCTCTCCATCATAACTAGCGTAATTGATTTGGCCACATAAAAAAATTTGAAATATAAAAAAGCTAATTTGGGGTCATGCCCAAAATCTTAATCTGAATTCTAAAATAAAGGCAACAATGCTAAACAAATGAATGGTTAATGGATGCCAAATATCCAACTTTTATATATACATATGTAAACTGGATTTACTTTGTATGTTAGGGTTAAAAGTAAAAACATCAGTTCTTTCTATTAATTCTGTAATGAATCTAAATTGATTCTCAAAAGTTTAGAATCAGTTCTGTATTCAAATTATGCTGACTTTTTTTGAATGAATCACTTCATTGGACAGATTACATACAGATGAGGCAAAGCACGGCACAGTGCTTCTCGTCCAGTCTGTGACCAACTAGAATTGGAGACAGGGTGGAATTAATGTGATGCATGGACATTGCCTACAACAGAATCATGTCACATTACAGAAGAGAGAATGAGGATTCCGGTTAGTCCCTTTATTAATCTAGGGTCGCCACAGTGGAATGAACCACTAACTTATACAGCATGTTTTACGCAGCGGATGCCCTTCCAGCTGCAACCCATCACTGGGAAACACCCATATACACTCATTCACACACGAAACCCACGTGAACACAGGGAGAACATACAAACTCCACACAGAAATGTCAACTGAACCAGCGACCTTCTTGCTGTGAGGCGACAGCGCTACCCACTGCACCATTTCGTTGCCTATGAGAATGAGGATGTTAGATCCAATTTTAAATGTCCGAACTGATAAGCACAACTGGGTTTCTTTTTGTTTGTAAACATTTGTCACTTTTATATGATTTCATTGTAAATCAACAGCTGGAATAATTAAGGTTTGTTAGTACTGATGACTAGGCAGTTTGGACAACTTTTGTATGGACAGACTTTTGGTTTTGTGGTAACACTTTACAATAAGGTTCATTAGTTAATGCATTTACTAACATGAACTAATCATGAACAACACTTGTACAGCATTTATTAATTGTAATTCAACATTCACTAATGCATTATTAACATCCAAGTTCATGCTTGTTACCATTAGTTATTGCACTGTGAATTAACATGAACTAACAATGAACAACTGTATTTTTATTAACTAACGTTAACTAACATGAACAAATGCTGTAGTAAATGTATTGTTGTTTGTTTATGTTAGTAAATGCTTTAACTAACATTAACTAATGAACCTTATTGTAAAGTGTGACCGGTTTTGTTTTAGCAAGTCACATTTAAAAGAATTAGGATAAAAGATCAAGTTAAAAAAAGTTATGAAATCTATATATCCAAATGCCTATTGATATAGACCAAAGAGCAAGTCATGCCAATACAAACATTTGATAAACCAAGTACTACAATCACACATCTGATTAGAAACTTTATGGAAACAATGACAATTACATACTATGTTTTTCTGCAAGCAAACTTTAACTTGTGCAAACCAGTATAAGGTGAGAGTCAATTGGGGCTCCCAAAAACAAGAAAAAAAATTCTGTCCACCCCAAAGTATCAAAGAACAATGCCTAAGACTGAAATGTCCAATGGCACAATAAATCAGTTCCTTCTGGCACAGTTCATACCAAAGAATCTTGTTAACACATCAAGAGGCTAAGCATTTCTTAATGACTAATTTATGTGCATTTCATCTGTACTTCCCTGAGAGAGCAGTGTGATGGCAGCATTGTTGTCAGTAAGATAGATAATATTAAAGACTATGTACAGAACAAAAACTGAAGCAACTAAAGATACAGTACAAAAAATTAACAAAGGTTGCTGGAAGCTTAGGTGGCCTGAAGAGATAAATGTTCCTACAATGGGTTAAAGTGGAAAAGCGCAGCAATTTGATTGATTAAAGAGCGAGAGAAAAAAATGCTGGAGGGATATTATTTGTTTTCTGGGTGTTCAGGAACACCAGCAGCTGTGAGAGTAGCTCGATAATGCTGCAGAACTACACACATGCTCTTTACAAAACCTTTGGAAAGAGGAAAGAGGGGAAATCCAATATCAGGATAACCACTCCGCTCTGGAAGGAAACTACGATAACTCTTTCTCCTTTTCTTTGGTCTCACAGCTGGTTGAGACTCCTGACATGATTTTACACTTTGTTGAGATCCCAAAAAATTTGACACTACTTCAGGAACTTCTGGTATTTCTGATCCTGCACCACCCACCAATGAACTATCACACTCAGAATTCTGGCTTAAATCTTTTTCAGGTAAACCTGTAGGTCCACTGGTTGCCATTGTAGAGGGACTGAGTCCAGAGTCCTCAAACTCTTCTTCGACTCGTACGTCCTGCTTGCTAGGACTGCCGTGGGAAAGAACTGAGGGGATCTCCTCTAGAGGTTCTGCATAGAGGCTGCCAACACCACATCTTGGAACATGATCTGTGATTGCCCCATCTAACTCTAGCCAGGACTCCAGCCGATGGATCAGCCGCCAACCACTACATGCAAAGTGTTCACAGATTTCCTGCTGAAAGACCTCTACAGGCTGCTGAAGAAGCTGAGTCATTGACTGCACCAGCTTAATAAGTGCCATCTCGTTGTAACAGCGACTATTCTCATAACCTTCCTGAAGTCCCCGGTCACTGTCAAAGCCAGCCTCATTGTAATATGGCTCATTGACCAGAATCAGACCTAAATGTGTGGAAACAATAAAAGAACCATAAAAAACAAGTTCCACTGTGAAGCACTACAATACATTAATACAGTAAACAACAACATAACTGGAGTGTCTTTTTACCTTGTATGGAGATAAGCACTTGAAGTAAACTTGATTTGCTGGTCCATCTTTCAGTACCCTGTGAAAAGATACATACAAAATCATACATCAAGACTTACTATTATTTAAACAACACAATGGAGGACATCAAGCAACATTCAGCAACCTTGGGGTTAGGGTTGGGTATTGTTTGGGGTTATTTCGAGACCGGTGCTAAACAGATACCTTTAAAAAGGTGCCAAAACGGTGCCTGAACTGATACTTTTGAGCCACAAAATGATGGTGGATGACTCTAGAAAAACTTTTTATCAAAATATATAAACAATGTTTTACCATTTCAATTGAACAGTATAATTAAAGGGTAAAGTATTCATCAATTCATATTTTATATATTTGAGTTGCATTAATATATTATATAATATATCTACCATGTAAACAGTGAATTTTGTTAATCAAACTAAACAGAAATGGAATTAAAACATGTGGAGTATTCCTATTTTAGTGGCATTATTGAGGTGCAATACATATGTAAACACCTTAAAATTATTACTGTCATGAAGGACTTTGTCACATCTGGCATCAGGATATTCCATACACATGGCTTTTGACACTATTCTCTGCACCTATTGAGTCAGTAAAAGACTAAAGAGACCCGCATCACTTTCTATTCGGCATGCAGTATCAAATTCCATTAAAACAATACTCCTCCACCAGTACTTACTCCATACTCGCATCCAATATCTGTTTGTCACAGGGGCATGACTGAAATGTTTATTAGTCATATAGCTAATATTACCCTTCATGACAACTTTGAGGGGGGTGAATTTTTTTATAACTCAACCATTTGCTTTATATTAGGTTATATTATTTTTGCATAATTAAGGGCGTGGCCACTTGAGTGACAGCTAGCTCTTGCTGGTCACTGTCACGTCACCTCAGTTGATTAGCTGTTGATCTCGGCATATACATCGTATTTTTGTGTTGTTTTATGTGGCTTTACACAGTTAGTTGCCTTTTGGAATAATTTCTTACAATTATCAGATGATATGGCATGCTGTGTGCACTTAATTGTGCTCACAAACCATTCACATGGCCTCCGTTTCCCAGGTGAGTGAAATTATATGCTTATATACCATCTCTATGAATGTATTTGTTTTATTTAAGATCATTTATCATTTATAATGTTCTTTAGACCTGTAATGCACTCCAGAATCTGACAGATTTACAAGCTGTAGGCTCTAGAACAGTCGTCTGAGGCATTCTTCTTTGGCTCTCGACGAAGGCGGTCGCACTTTTTTCCCTCTCCGTCCCTTATCTTCCCTGGCTGGCTCTTCTTGTCTTGTCTTATTCTATCTCTGAGGCTCTCCGTGCCCTGCTATCCAAACGAATAAGGAATTATGGATTTGATCAACTGGTCTCTGAATGCGATTGACACCATCTTCTCAACAAGAAGTTTGGGCTCGGGAGAGCCCACTTGTCCTGCCGGGACGTTTGCAGCTGGATACGTGATGGACGGGTGGGAGAAGTGGCGTGTCGTGTGCCTGGCTGCTCTGTCCCTGGAGGATATTAAAGATATCTACCTATTCGGAACTTTGATAACAGGGTTTCTGCTGATGGGCTTATGCGGGGCCCTGGGGTATCGACGATTGATAAAAGCGGTCAGTGCTGCTCAAAACCCCACCAAGCTGGCCGGCTTGATTGAAACTATAATGGGCAGGTATGCTGCCAATCAGACTGCTGTATTAGACCGCAAATTTGAAAACATCGGGGTGAAATTAGCGGCTTTGCAACAAGGCCAGGACTGGAGACCAGTGACGGACATTAAATATCTGTAAAATTGGCAGATATTGACCTAAATTTGAAATACTTTCTTCTCTTTCGGCTCCCAGTGTTTTCCCAGCCAGATGGCCTCGGCTGGAGAAAAACAACTTCTCCCGGACAGCAAGATAAGGAGACGCTCTGAAATTCCTGCTCCCTGTCAAGGACACCTGTTGGACTCTACAGGCTTACACACACACACATACACAGCTACAGATAAGACTTTCATTACCGAGCCCTTATCCAACGCCTTCGTGTGCTTTCACCCACTGGAGGGGGTAGGCGGGTCTGTGACCAGTGCTTCTTACAGCTGCAGGACGGATGGCTGCCCGCCCTTACCGGACTATATCCACATCCCCTGTTCCAATTCCCTGTTGCAATGTTTTGTCTTGTCTATGTGTTTATGTGCTTGATTGCCAAGGCTTTTTTAATTCCCTCTTCACTCTCTGCCCTAATTTAAGAGCAGGGTGAGAGGGAGTTTTTTTTTTTTGCCTATCTTTCCTTATGTATCTTGCTTCCTTTTTTTGTAAATGCTACCTCCCGTTGACCTGTCTCTCCCTGAAATGTGATGTTTGTGTATGGTCAGGGGGGTCCAATTTCACTATATGTCAGTGTATGTGAATACATGGAGGTATATGTGACAAATAAAGGCTTGATTGATTGATTGATTGTCGTACAATTCTGTCTGGATTTCATCAATAGCCCTGCATTTACTAACACAGACTATATCCGAGGTGTTTGGAAGTAATTCGCACTTTCCTCCTGTTGAAAAACATCATAAGAACGATGCTTATAGTGGCTCAATGTGTAATACATTGAGCCACTAAGCATTGTGCTTATGACATTGCTTATGAAACAGTGTTGTTAAAAGTCTAAACACTTTATTGATATATTATACAACCAAGCACATGTGGTCAGAACACAAACGAGTTTCAGGTAATGAAGTATTAAGTGTTTCTCATGTGTCTGTAGCACCGTTCACGCTCCGCCTTTTTGCCCAGGTATGGTATGCCCCGGTTGGTGCGATGACATGGTAACAAAATGGCGACGGTTAGCCACGCCTACTGGTAGTTTCTTTTGGGTTCTTCATAAACCTATGGGTGACGTCACGGATAGTACGTCCATATCTTTTACAGTCTATGGTGCTAACAGGTAAAAAGAGATCATAAAAGGAACATAAAAAAAATATTCATTTAAACATCTTAATCATATTATTTTCTTATTCAGATTAAGGCAAATAATTAAGATTCCTGATGTTCATGTAAACGTAGAGAGTGCCTGATGATGTCGCAAGCTTTTTGCATTCCTCTGCCTTTAAGTTGATTCCATGAGCCCTCAAATGTTTCATTAGGTTCGATGTGTTACATACTCCCTTACATACAACTTTTGTAAAATATCAGCTGCACGTTACAATGTCTGAATTCTTGCTTGTAAAATTTAGCCATACTTTAGAATGCTTAGTTTAAGCAAATTACCTACACATACCTATGTGTGCATTTGTTGTACCCCTTGATGCTAATAAATCCTTTTCGCAGTACCAGTGGCATCGACATTAGGCACCAAAATTCATATGCTAATTCGGTCCGGTGCATATCGGTACCCAACCCTAAATAGGGTTGTGCAAATTTAGGAATATATTGGTCAGAAATTAGATCAGACAGCAGGTTAGCTCACCTTTCCAATCCAGGTGCCAAGAAGACTGACACAAACCTTTCCATTATCATAAAGGTTAGGATTAAGCCGCCCGCTACACTGAGACAGATAACGGAAAAGAGGAGGAACAGCAGGATAGATATTAGGAAGCTGGATATCAAAAAGAAAGAGTCCATCCTCGTAGGGAGTGCGGTGAGGGCCCTTAATGAGAGCTGAAAAAAGGTCCTAAAGAAAACAGAAAAGGATAATTTAAAAAGACTGATCATATCCCTTATTTTGAAGGACATTTTAGAATAATTTTAGTACTGCATATAGAAATAGTCTATTACAAATTAGGTTGTGTGCATGTCACATTCACCATTCTGTCCTCAAAGGTTTTCACCATGATACCATCAGGCAGAGAGGTGGCCAGCAAGGCCATTTCTTTCCTTACAGTGCTAAAGAACTTCTTTGCCTCTGCTGGCTGAAATTCCATTTTTTTAAACGAGTGGGTGTCTATATAAAAAGAGAGGTTTATAAAAAGATTAGAGAAAAAAACTATAGAACAAAGAATATATAGATAATAAATATGGAATTGCACGACAGACTTTTGTTCATTGTTACATTTAAGCAAATAACACACACATTAGTGCACATTCATTAATACATACAGTAGCAAGTCTGTAATTCCAAGTTTGCTTTTTCATGCTTATTTAAAAAAGCTAAATTTACAATAACAAAAAAAGTCTGTACCTGGTACCCATTCCAAAACAGAAAACACTTCCCCTTTAGCACTGGTAAAGGTGACACCTGGTTTGCCTCCACTCTGCTGACACAAAACTGGAGTGTCACTAGGCCACTCAGAACGCACAGGTGTCTGTGGTTCAGTTAACACTGGAGCGATAATCCTTTCCTCTTCTACAGGAGCCTCCATTTTATCTTCTTCAACAATGGCAACATTATCTAGAGTCTTTTTCAAATTCTCCTGAAGTTTCTTAATGTCATCCAGAAAGCGTTTTTCCTTTGTGGGTTTGATATCAGTAGGGGCTGTGGCAGCAGTTGCAGCTGATGGTTCTGCTGTGGGAGAGGTTGGTGATCCAGTCCAGAGCTGCTCAACAGTCATGTTCTTTAAACTTTCCAAAATCTTTAGGGCTTCTTTAAGCTCACGAAATCCCCTTGGTGGAGCTTCCTTACTGGGCTTTTCCTCAGGTGTAGCAACACCACCTTCAAATAATTAATATTATTTGTTACAAAGTGCACGGTTCACCCAAACCAATAAGCAGGGATACTTTTATTCTGAACAGGGATTCAAATTGTTACAATTTTGCACTTTGTTCTTGGTGCGGTTCGCTTTCACATGGCAACGTTTCTAAACAGACCAAAATAACCAAAACAGGTCACATGCGCGTAAACTCTTCTCACATTGGTCAGAGTTTCAGGGTTCACTTTGCAGAGTCCCGTTCACCTGTCATGCGTTCTTATTTTAAATTTATGGCAATGAGCAATAAGATATTATACGCAAAAAGGTGCGGTTTAACTTTGAATGGTGACACCCACAGACATCGTCACCAAATATAAATCTGACTTTTTTATACAAAGCCGTTGGCTAGAATTATGCATAGGCTTTACATAATAGAGAGAAATAACAGATCAACCAAGACTGCAGTTTGGTAAACTGCATTCTTATGGTATATATGCACTGATGTATCGACCAACAATCGGTATCGGTCGATATAAGCATTTTTTTCCGCTATCGGCCATCGGCCGATTGTTTAAAAACATCCGTTGATCAGTGGGGGATATGTCCCCCAAATTGGGCAGGAATGTGATGCGCTGTGTGTAAAGAAAGATGTCTCTTTTGTGGAATTACTTTGAAGTAGGTCACAATGAGAACAAAACTGCAATTTGTAAGCTATGCACAGCTAAAATTTTGCGAGGTGGAATTTCAGTTAAACATTTTAACACAACTAATTTGATTACACACCTTAAATGCCAACATGCGAAAGAATATGAAGAGTTCCTCAAAGCTAGAGCAGAGGCCGCTTTAGCTGCAAAAGCTAAATGCCAAACAAAGGCTAGCGTGACTCCGTCTATCGCGCAAGTGTTTGACAGCACCCGAAAATTAAAATCTGACAGCAAGAAAGCGCGTGAAATTACTCAGAAAGTAATGGAATTTATTACGCTTGACGACCAGCCATTCTCTGTAGTGAAAGACACTGGATTTCAGCGACTGGTAAGACACCTTGAGCCTCGCTACACTTTACCAAGTCGGCGTTATTTCGCTGACGTCTGCTTACCGGAGATGTACAGCCGTGTGGCAGATCACGTTCACAAGCTGCTTCACAACGACTCCGCGATGAGCTTCACCACAGATATTTGGTCTTCAGATGTAAGCCCTACTACTAGTATGCTTAGTCTCACTGCGCAGTGGATCGATTGTGATTTTAAACTTAACAAAGTCTTGCTTCATTCACAACAATTCACCGGTTCTCAAACTGCGATGGAGATCTCTCAAGCCTTCACTGACATGTTAGAAAAATGGAAAATTGACAGATCAAGAGTGCACGCTGTGGTCTGCGACAACGCGAGGAACATAGCTACAGCCATGACGGACAGTGAGATTATGAGTTTGCCCTGTATGGAGCATTCTCTCCAGTTGGTTGTCAACGAAGGCATTTTAAGCCAGAGAAGTGTGACAGAATTGGTCAGTATGTGCCGAAAGATTGTAGGTCACTTTAAGCACTCGCAGCTTGCTTTTTCACGTCTACAGTCCGTTCAGTCACAAATGGATCTTCCACTAAAGAGACTTGTAAATACGAGGTGGAATAGCACCTTTTACATGATGCAAAGTCTTTTGGAGCAGAAAAGAGCGCTTACTGCTTACGCTGCAGATTACGAGCTACCGGTCACTCTCACTGTGCAGCAGTGGGCTCTGATGGAAAGCGTTACTACACTTCTCTCTCCTTTTGAACAATTAACTAAAGAGATTAGCAACGAGGATGCATCTGCTGCTGATATTATCCCCCTTCTCGAGACTCTAAAAAGGTGACTCAGCAAAGAAGCCGACAGTGACCACGGAGTTAAAACAATGAAAAAAGCGTTGCTGGACTCATTGCAAAAAAACTTCAGTAACACCACTTTAAATCACATGTGCAGTATCGCAACCATCCTTGACCCGTGATATAAAGACAAGTTTTTTGAAACCGACATGAAACAGCAGATGCATAAATTATTAATTGAGGAGATTAAGAAACTCGGACATCCTAGAGACAGAGACGTGCAGAATCTAGAAGGTAAATTTTTATCTAAAATAGGCTATAATGTGGGTTTGACGATCATTCTTGTTTTTTAACACACGTGTGCCTGCTTATTATTTTTTAGATATCATACAACAAAAGTGAGCTCGCATAGAAGCAAAAGAATCTTCAACAGAATCTATCTCAGCCATATTCAACGAAATTGTTCAAGAAAACGGGACTGTGGTGGAGAATGCGAATGTGTCAACGCAAGTTGCCATTTACCTAGCAAAGCCGCTGGTTCCGAGGCACGAGAGCGCGCTAACGTACTGGACTGCTAATCAGGCCCGTCTGCCAGAAGTTGCACAAGTCGCGAAAAATACCTGTCCGCTCCTTGTACGAGCGTCGATAGTGAAAGAACATTTAGCTCAGCATCTAATATCCTAAACGAGAAAGGAAATCATCTAAGCTGCGATAAAGCAGAAATGCTTTTATTTGTGAAGAAGAACTTACCCCTTACCCATAAGGGAATTGAATGAGATGTTGTGAGCAGATTTTTCAGAATTGTTAATGTTGATGTCACTTAAGAAGAACGTTAAAAAATGTTATAAGTTTGCTGTTCGATGATGCAGGGACATTAACTTTTTGAGGGAAATTCTAAATGATTGAGAGAAATGCTTTATGATCCAGTTAGCCTTTAGTGAATATCATTAAAAAGTTCAGATTAAAATGTTTGATAGTTATAAAACAGAAATGCTTGTTTGTAAGAAAGTTTTACATTTCACATGGATTTGAGGGAAATGCTTTGTAAGAACAGGATGCTTTTCATATTCAACTAATATTAATCAGTTAATATCATCAAAACTGTTAATATTTAATATCATCAGCTTGATGTTCAGATTATAAAGCAAATACGTTTTTGACTGTGATGAGTGAATTTGAGTGAGTTTTTTTAGAATAAAAATGGCATTTTTATATTTAGTTATGTTAACATAAATGAATAAAATAGAATTTGATAAATTCTTTAATTTTACAAATTTTTTATGAGTTAATGCTAATTTGAGCAACGTGTTCTCTGTTTATGAGACCATTCTCTGTGAAACAACTGTTCCATTAGAGAAAATAAAGTTTTATATGCATT
>CAIGQZ010026369.1:12733-57879 GCA_903798205.1 Danio tinwini
ACTGGGATATATATATATATATATATATATATATATATATATATACAATTAGGTTTATATGGTATATATGTCTAATTAGGTTCTGTTGTTGGGTGTGTACTACCCACTATAGAAAAGACAGCACATGATCGAATGATTTATAAATTTGTCAGTATGATGAACCACGATTGTCATCTCTTTTTTGACACAGTCCAAGCTCTTTTAGCTCAAGATTAATTCAGCCCCGGTGTCACAGGGAACATTACAGGAAGTAATTATTATGTAATTTATTAATTTTATTGTCTTTTTATTTATGTGATTGATTTATTAAATGGAGAGCTCTGCTGTGACATGTGAAATTCTCTTTGAGAAAAATAATTAAGTCTGAACAAACAAACAACAACCAAACAAAATCATTTTTTGCATGCTTATTGATGTGAAATTGTAAATATAGGTTTATAATAATTTATTAAATTATTTCATTAATTTCCTTTGAGTAGGCTAGTCTAATTAATTGTAGTTCATTTATTTTTATTAATGATTAAAACAACAACAACAAAATGATTGAATTCAAGAATGAAATTAAAACATTTTATAGGCCTACAAATAATGCAAAACAAGCTAAATATCTTTTTAAAAAGGCTTTAAAATTTGGCATAGGCCTCAGCTCACTGCAATATCTCTGCTTATCTTCAATAAACTATACTATCGTCAATATGCACAACCCTAATCCCCCACATCAGTGCAGCCCATCAGCAGTCATAGAGCAACTAATATGATCATTAAGATTTTAAACAACAAAATATGTGTCCGTACACAGATATGAATCAAATATAAAATATTTTACAATATAATGTATTTGTACTGAGAATATTGATTAAAAGGATTGTGCCAAACCTTTGTACAAACAGACATTGTAGCTCATACCAGAATGGTAATGTTATAGTTGTTTTGGTGAGCCCAAATATTTAAAAGTCATAGATTTGGGTCGATTTACTGATTTAATTTTGTGTTGATCTCACAGATGGTCTGTTTAACTGCTTTCTCAATAGTGAAGCCTTCAGTTTTAGACCGTGTGCGCCTCTAAGGAAATTTAAGTGCTCAAAACGCACCCAAAACTCATTAAGAGATTAAGCACAACCCTGTTAGACCATGCGCGAGGGAACAGAGCATATTTTTCTGTCCTTAAAATAGCAAAAGTGGATTTGCCCTTAATGCTAACGCACCCGTTGGAGCAAGTGTATACAAGTGTCCCTTGAAGGAGCTCCAGTGTTTACAATTGTCCCATGAAGGAAAACTTAGTTTTGTGTTTACCTTATGATTAAAGTTGTTGCACCTCTGCTGGCTCCTGCCTCAAAATTAACAAGTTTTAGCTACTTGTACATTAATTTAGCGTTCAGAAAAAATTAAACACCAGCAAAGAAACTCGACACTGAGGAACATAAAAACTTCACTGCCAGCTAGCATTTTGGAAGTGTTATTGCAGAGCAACACAAACAGCATCCAGAAGTATAAATGCACAGCAACACGCAAGGCATGTGTTGTGGGTCACGACGATCACTCGCAAAAGTATAAACCAGCCTTTAAGTTTGTCAAAACATCCAACGTGAACTGTACCTCTGATGTGTTTACCGATTTAATTTAATAATTAATATAAACAACTAAATTAGGTAAAAATATCTTTTACAACACTGTTAAGTTGTTGCCTTGAAGATAGGGCTGCAATTGATTCAGACAGTTAAAAACAATACAATGGGTTTCCTCAAAATGCCATGTGCAAAATGTTTGAAATTTTTTAAGTAGCATCAGATTAAACCTTTTTTTGTAATTAGCAATAAAGTGCACCCAACTTGGAGGAGTGAGCCCGATCAACTCTTTCTCTCTCATTTAAGGATGTTCTTTGGCACAACCCAAAATGTTAACTATAAATATGAGGGCAATGGAATTTAAAATAACCAAACTCTTAGTGAGGTCCATCTTGTGAAACAATGTCAATATACAGAAGTGAATATTTCATCTAAAACTTAAAACAATGGTAAGAGAATTCAATACCTCCAGCAAGTTCAGTTGTGGAAAATGTTCCTGTTGAGTCTGTAGTTTTGAAGGCAAATATGCCATTAGTTTTTTCATCAGATGTGGTAGCTGTGGTGGAAGAGGAAATGGAGATGGTTTCTTCACCGTCTGGTTCTTCTTCCACTTGTCCATTATCTGTTTCCCAACTATCACTCTCATCTTCCCATTCTTCAGATGAGGCACCACTACTGCTTCCCTCAGCAGAGTCATAATATGTTTCTTCAATTTCAGACTCAACATTATACAAGTGCTGAGAGAGAAAGAACAAATGACTGTTAGTTTCTGAATTTATATGTTAATGTGTTCATATGCACCACAAAGATCTATCAAGTTTAAAATTGTATCCTGTATAGAATGGTGTATACCTGTGGCAAGACTATTGTCTTTGAATTATCAGCCCAAACAACCTCCACTTTACTGCTTAAATCCACCCTGCAGACTTGGCCAACGGATCTCTATGCAAACAATCAAGATAGCAGTCAAGTTGACAGAAATTGTAAATAACAAGAATTACCAACAAATTTTGTTACTTTGAAAAATTGCAGGAGTGTATGGTACGCATTTATTTTCATTTTCACTGTCAGAAGTATAAAAAAAAAGCGAACCATAACATTCCATTTTTTGGGACCACATACTGTACTGTACCATATTGCTCAGTGGAAATTAAGCATTAATAAAAAATGTTGTAGTACATTTTAAACTACAAAATGAGAGTCCCTTGATAATGGATAAATGGATAATGTGGTAATCATGTTCCTCTTCGTAATTATCTTTGTAAATCTATTTTTTGTACCTCAGTTCCACAGTCCTCTGTGCCAGAGTTGCCAATCCTTATGATAATATCCGTTGTACGAAAATGAAAATCTGGATGATCAGCAATGTCATAAACACTAACATCATCCTCCTCCCCAATCACCTATAAGTCCAAAATAAATCTGTTAAACAATTTGAAAATAGACAATCCTAAACATATCTTAATCCTAAAATCAAACATACCTCAACATTGTCGCCTGCAGCATTGAGTTTAACCCACTTGACGGCACAGGTTCTGGCTTTATGATCACCTGACTGAATCACTCCGTAGATGGCTGGATCTTGAAGAACCTGGGCTGGAGGGGCCCCAAAGAGCATACTTCTTTATATTAAGTGAACAAAAAGCTAGATCTTTTTCTTTGGCACAACCCAAAATGTTAACTATAAATATGAGGGCAATGGAATTTAAAACAACCAAACTCTTAGTGAGGTCCATCTTGTGAAACAAGCTAGATCTTTTAACATAATACATAGTAAACAAATCATTTGTAAAAGAGTATAAAATAAAAAACAAGCAAATTAACAACCATACTGAAAATTGATACAACTGTGTTATAAAGAGAGCTTACGCCGCTTGTCTACAACATAATCTCCAGGGCAGAACTCATGGTTGTCAAGGTGCTGGATAGGGATTAAGTCATTGGAGCGGATCCCTGTCTCTATTTTACCATCCTTCCACATCACATCTGCAGAAGTTACAGTGGAGACAACTTCAACTGCCACCCTATGTACAAACAAACACAACATTGGAGAAACTGATCATATAATTTAACTATGTCACACATTAAGGAAATAATTGTTTAATGAATGCTACACTGTGCAATTTCATTTTTGCTGATTATAATTCACTGTAAATCTAAAAAATGGATTAAGCAATTCTGTTTAAATGTTGTCATGTAAATGCAGTGTTGTCGTAAATCAGGGGTGCTCAACCCTGTTCCTGGCGATCGACCTTCCTGCAGTTTTCAGTTGCAGCCCTTATCAAACACACCTGCCTGTAATTATCAAGTGCTCCTCACGTTCTAAATAATTGGTTCAGGTGTGTTTGATCAGGGTTGGAGCTGAAATCAGCTGGAAGGTCGATCGCCAAGAACAGGGTTGAGCACCCCTGTCGTAAATGTTGTCATATTGTAATAGTCATATCATATTGCAGTGCACAGGTCTGTTAAAGTCAAATCTGTATGACTTTCTTTTATGGGAGACATGCCTATTACTTTTTAGTGTGAGATGCAGGCAAAAAAAAAAATTATAATAATAATAACAATAATAATAATAATAACAATAATAAATAAAATGTAAAAAAAAATATTGATCTATATTTCTAAAATTCCAAGTTGTTAGTATTTTTTAAGAGTAAAATGGAATATATTTTTAGCATTAGGTCAAGTATGACAAAAAAGATTTAACTTTAGCCAACTTAGACAATAAAAGCAATCAGAATCCACAGAAGATAGAAAAATAAAGAAAACAGAGTAGAGAGTATTGGTGGCAAGTTAACTTATGACAAAAAGGCAGCAGGATAGTGAGTGAAAAAAAGGCATTTTTGAGAGGTTAAAGAATAAGTTGTGATAAAGCATTGGGTTTACTGAAATCACAAGTTCTTGGTTGCCTTGGAAGGAGTTATGGTTGATCTAACTAACTGAATGGATAAGTTGTGATGAAGCACTGGGTTGGCCGAAATCACAAGAAGGTCTGTCTTGGTAAGACATAGTTGAAGGTGATGGTTTACCAATCATGTACAATGAGCTTTAAAATTTAGAATGTGTGTTTATTTCATTAGACATAACGGTAAACCGTTACTTGTGGCAACCTCTGTTAGATGCAATTAGAGTGAAAAAGTAACTTTGGCAGCATTTTTCAAATATGATCATTTCCGAACACACAAATCAGTAAGATATTTGTGTATTATTTCACCTGTCTCCTGGTTTAAATTCGCGAGAAAATTTAGTCCTCTTCTTCTTGTGCTTTCTCTTTAGGTTACGAATAGAGAGAGGGATGCTCTTTTTTCGTGTTGGGCCACTCTGAAGTGAGGCTGTAGAGCTAGCAGAAGAAGTAACAGAGCTGGTATCATCGGTGTCATCCCCTGGCTCCTCATCTGAATCTGGGTCCCCCAAATGGGCCCATTGTCCCTGAAGAGCATCAGGTTGTGGCTCTTTCCCTTCCTCCAGATCATTGTCATCAGGGCCATTGTTGGGGTAGCATGGAATGGAATTACTACCAGAACAGTCCTGTTCATGCACTGATTTGTCTTCACCTGAATAATAGGATATGGTAAAAAAAAAGAAAAAAAAAAGTCAGTCGGAATCTACAACAAAGTGAAAAATTTCTAATCTGTTACCTATTCAAACTGTAACAGTGAATTAGCATGATTAAAAACAACATTGTGTATTAAAGGGCAATCTATAAATACCTTTGCTGTCCTTTTTCTCAAGTGGCTGTAAATTGATGTTCAGTGTGTCTGCATTTTCGATAACTCTCTTTCCAGCTTCCTTTCTAAACATTCTTTTTAACTGAAAAAGGTAAACGTACAGACAAATAAATTAATATGTAAAGAAGTTAAAGGGCACCTATTTTACCCTTTATTAAGATTTAAAAATAAGTCTTATGTGTCTCCAGAATGTCTCTTAATGGCTCGTTTCCACTGACTGGTACAGTACAGTACGGTACGGGTCGGTACGCTTTTGTGGCCGTTTCCACTGTCAAAACGCACACTGAACCGTACCGTACCCCTTTTTTGGCACCCTTTCGAAAGGGTACCAAACACGAGAAAGGGTACCAAAAGAAGGAGCTACACGCAACAAGCCAGAATGAAAACAAAGAAGCCGCCATGTTTTCATACACAGCTAAGAGACTATATATCCATTAAATAACATATAATAAAGAGCCCTGTTCGATCTGGGCTCAAATGAACCTTGTCGTCGTCTTGATGAACAGCCACAAAGCCAAAAAGAAGAGCAGATTTTACCCTGTGCCCCGTACTTTTTTACGAGCCAGTCTGAAGCGCTAGCGGTTTCACTTTTTTTTGCTTGTGCTCGTCACGCTTCTATATTTGAAATAACAAACTTCTTGAGCTGATGATAATAATGTGCACTTGATTATTGACGTGCTTTTGAAACCTGATCCTGTCAGAAACTGACAAACGGAGAAGGCAGAAAAAAGGGGCACATTATTTTTTTCAGCAAACGTGAACAAACTGCCATGTTTAACTATTATTATTATGAACTCGGAATGATGGAATTACTCTCTAACAAGAGGCTACACGTGCTGCTGAGGATTAAGACACATTTAATCATGAGATGTTTGCACTGACTATGGGCTCTATTTCCTGCTGTTTTGATCCTAAATAAGGACTAAATGTATGCTGTGTGTAGTTTTTCTTTAAGTGGTAACATATCGGAGACTGTAATGGTATGTATGCGTTTATATATGTTGCATTTATTTTATATAACTGCAGACGTTACAGTAGGCTATTTCGCACTGTCATTGATCTGCAGTTATAATCAACTCATGTTCATAGAAAAGTTAGTAATAAACATTAATACAGAAGTATTTGTGTTTGTAAAACATCTGTTTTGTGAGAAGTGCTTCTCATATATGTGAGCGACCCATACAGCTTTACTGTAGACATTTTTTCAAGCGAAAATGACGTTGACTGCAACTTTCTGTCGTACACCACGCCCACCAAAAGAGTACCATTGGTACCTTTTTAGCAGTGGAAATGCAAGCCTGATAAAGGTGACCCGTACCAACCCATACCGTACTGTACCAGTCAGTGGAAACGAGCCATATGTTTCACCTCAAAATACCCATCAGATGAATTATTATACCTTTGTGTATATTGGAAATTTGAGCTGTTTAGACTTTATAGCTGTTTTTGTTGCCTGTGTTTTTATTGCAAATTAGTTGGTTCACCCCACCCACCATTCCCACTTGCGGGTCTGAGCAAAAGAGATAGCTCACTATTGCTATGATGGGTGTAGCTTCTCCTACTGCATCTTACCCATAACCAGCACAGTGACAGACAAGAATGAAGCAGATCTCCTTTACTACAGTAAGAACCTTGCCAACGGTTATATGATGTATTTGTTGTGGAGTTAATTCATGCCTTGCTGCATCGAGTCACAATGTCATTATAAAGTTTGTGTAAGTGCACACACTCACACACACAACCAGACACACAAACAGATGCGTTTAGCTTTGCACTGTTTTTGCATGTCAAATGTGACAGGATACAGGTTAATGTAAGCTGGTGTATGAACATCCGTTATGTTAAATGTACAAAATAAACCTGATTTAAGTCCATGAACCAGGATTGAAGCGTCTGCTTTTGTAATTGTACTGACACCATGCAGTCGCGGTGATGATTTACAGTAATTTTACTGTCTTTATTATAAACATTCAACATTTAAAAACATTTTAAACTTGTGAAACTCATTCTTGAGGTGCTGCTGATCACAAAAAGCTGAAGAAATTGTATAATCATGGTTGCTTTGCACACGTCTTGTCGTGTGGATATGATTATACGCTTTACTATGGAGACATGTTAATATGCGGCTGTCAATCAATTTGTGGGCGGGGAAACGCCACTCCTACGTCACGTTGCAGTGGGCCTCAAAATGGGAAGGATTTGGATCCCATTTTTAACATCACAAAAAGAAGAAAAAAAGAAGACACACTATACCTATTGTCACCGACTCGGTCCCAGTTATTCCCCTTACCAACCAGCAGAGGTCCCGGTCACCTGGCTACTGAAAGGACATGAACTCCATTACCCAAAAGGCCCTGCGCTACACTGATTACCGTTCACCTGAATCCCATACACACACACACATATATAGCCTGTCTCTCCATTCACTCAGTGTGAAGTCTTGTTTTGCTCTGCACTCAATTCTAAGCGTTTCTACTGCCCTTGACTGATTCTTGTTGCCGACTCGGACTGTTTTGCTTCACTTCGATTCTATGCCGCCAGCCCCGAACTTTGCCTGTTATCTGATATCCGTATTACTGTTGCCTGTCTACGAACCTGCTTGTGACCCAGCTTTAAGTGAGTGTTGTTATATCCTACAGCCTGCTATCAAAAGTACACCTGTTTGTCTGTTTACCCTGCTTTTAATAAAGACGCTGCAAATGGATCCCACACCTGCTGACCCATCATTACAGAAGACTTCGCCACCCACCGATCCAGCAGCAATTGTACAGGAACTATTAGCACAGGGCCAGGTATTGATGGCACATCAACAACAACTCTCTCGCCTCAATTTCCTTACTGAAGAACTGGTAAAGATCCTTCAAGGACTCAATTTCACATCAACACCACCACCTCCCGTAAATCCGGAACCCACAATCCCTGTAGCACTGGTAAGCGCCATCCCGAATATAAATCCTCGTCTGGCATTTCCTGATAAATTCGATGGCAATCCGACTAAGTGCAAGTGATTTCTGATGCAGTGCATGTTGTTTGTAACCCAACAACCCAATTTATATGCTACAGACAATAGCAAAATAGCGTGCATCTGTTCTCTTCTGACTGGAAAGGCCCTGGACTGGGCCACTGCCATATGGCATCAGCAGTCAACCACCTTTTTATCCTTTAATGAATTTGTAAAGAAATTCCAGGAAGTATTTGACCACCCGGAGGGAGGAAGGGATGCTGGCGAGGAACTATTAGCATTACATCAAGGGAATCTCACCGCCGCGGAATATGCACTACAATTTCGCACTTTAGCTGCTCAAGCAGGATGAATGAAGAAACCGCTCAGAGTGCTTTACCGCAAAGGGTTAAAAGCAGAGCTTCAAACTGAACTCGCATGCCGTGATGAAGGAAAAACTTTAAATCAACTCATTGAAATGTCCATTCGCCTTGATAATCTCATTCGTTCTCTCGAGCATGCTTACTCGCTCCTTTGTCACTACCCCACAAAATACAAGTGAACCCGAAGCCATGCAATTAGGATGCACTCAGTTATCCCCAGAAGAGAAAGAGAGGAGATTTCGCCATAATCTCTGCCTGTATTGCGGCCAAGCCGGTCATGTGAAAAATATGTGCCCAGCCAAGATCCCGAATAAATCACTTTCGGTGAGTTCTGCTAATATACTATCAATCAATAACCAATGTTTAGAAATAACCACAACTATATCCTTCAAGCAAGAACGCATTATTGTTTCCGCTATGATTGACTCCGGAGCAGCCGGAAATTTTATGGATCATCACTTTGCTCGTATTAATAACATTCCACTAACCTGTTCTCATTCTCCACTCACAGTCACGGCGCTAGATGGACGTCCTTTAGGCAAAGGAAGAGTCCAGTATATTACATGCCCTATCACCCTTCAGACAGGGGCGATTCATTCTGAAACTCTACAGTTTTTCATAGTTGATTCTCCCAATTATCCTGTCATTCTGGGGTTACCCTGGTTACAGAAACACGACCCTTACATCTCCTGGAAGAACAAAGAAATCACTCAGTGGAATGAAGTATGTATTCAGGAATGTCTCACCCCCACATTACCACTACAAATTAATACAGTCAAGATAACTAACCCTGAACAGTATACAAAAACTCCCACGGTATACCGAGACCTAAGTGAAGCATTCAATGCACAGAAGGCAACACAACTTCCACCTCACCGTGAATATGATTGTGCCATAGAGTTATTGCCCGGCAGCACTCCCCCTCGCGGAAGGATCTTTCCGCTATCTCAACCAGAATCCGAAGCCATGAACACTTACATTAAGGAAGAACTGGAAAAGGGCTTCATCCGCCTGTCTACGTCATCTGCCTCAGCCGGCTTCTTCTTCATGGAAAAGTAGGATGGAGGGTTGCGCCCTTGTGTTGACTATCGGAACCTCAACGCCAATACATCTAAGTTCCGTTATCCCCTGCCTCTTGTACCAGCAGCACTAGAACAGTTAAGGACAGCTCAATATTTTTCCAAGCTTGATTTACGAAGTGCTTACAACCTCATTAGAATTTGCGCCAGGGACGAGTGGAAAACTGCGTTCTCCACATGCACTGGGCACTATGAATATCTCGTTATGCCCTTCGGCCTAGCAAACAGTCCATCAGTATTTCAGTCATTTATTAATGATATCTTCCGTGACATGTTACACAAATGGGTCATCATTTATATAGATGATATTCTGATTTATTCAGATTCCCTCGAGGAGCATATCACCCATGTCAGAGCTGTGCTGAAACGCTTAATTGACCACAAACTGTATGCCAAAATAGAAAAATGTGAATTTCATCAGACCTCCGTTTCCTTCCTTGGTTACGTAATCAGTCCAGAGGGAGTGGCCATGGACGAACAGAAGGTAAACGCAGTGTTAAACTGGCCCAAACCCAATAACGTAAAGGAACTACAACAATTCCTGGGATTTGCTAACTTCTACCGCCGATTCATAAGGAATTTCAGCACAATTGCAGCTCCTCTCACATCACTGACTAAGAAATCAGGTAAACGGTTGAAGTGGAACACCGCGGCTGAGATGGCATTCATTCACTTAAAGGATCGCTTCACAACAGCTCCTATTTTGTCACATTCTGATCCAGAGAAACCTTTTATTGTGGAGGTCGATGCATCCAATACAGGCATAGGTGCTATATTATCACAACGTCAAGACTCAAACAACATACTCCATCCATGTGCCTACTTCTCGCATAAACTCAATCCGGCAGAACAAAACTATGATTTAGGGAAGCGAAAACTACTAGCCATGAAAGCAGCATTGGAAGAATGGAGACACTGTTGGAGGGAGCTAAACATGAGTTCACGGTATTGACCAATCATAAGAACCTAGAATATATCCGCACAGCCAAGAGACTTAACCCCAGACAGGCAAGATGGGCATTATTTTTTTTCCCGTTTCCAGTTTTCAGTAACCTATCGCCCCGGTTCAAAGAACACTAAAGCAGTCGCTTTATCACGGCAATTTGATGATCCACCATATGAATCTAACAATGAACCTATTCTTCACAACACACTAATTCTGGCACCCGTTCAATGTGACATTTCTACCGAAATCTTGCAGGCTCAAACAGATGAACACACACCCTCTGAGTGCCCACCTGACAAAACCTTCGTCCCACAAAGCATCAGAAACAAGGTATTGAAATTAATCCACGCAAACCCCAGTTCGGGCCACCCAGGCATAACAGGCACGCTACAATTAGTTCAGAATCAATATTGGTGGCCATCGATGCAAACAGACATTACCAGATTCATCCATGAATGCACAACCTGCAATATGAATAAATCATCCAGCAGGATTATTACAACCACTGACCATCCCACATCGACCCTGGTCTCATATTGCCGTAGACTTCATTACCAACCTCCCTCCATCACAAGGTAATACAGTCATATTGACAGTTATTGATAGATTCTCAAAGGCATGCAGATTAATTCCACTTACCAAACTTCCATCGGCCATGGAAACCGCTGAAGTACCGTGCAATTATGTATTTCGTTTTTATGGCTTACCAGAGGATATAGTTTCGGACAGAGGTCCCCAGTTCACATCAAGAGTATGGTCAGCATTTTTTAAAAATCTGTATGTCAATATCAGCCTCACGTCTGGATACCATCCACAATCTAATGGACAAACTGAACGACTGAAACAAGAAGTATCCCGGTTTTTAAGGTCTTATTGCCACAATAACCAAGCAGACTGGAGCCGTTATCTAATATGGACTGAATATGCACAAAACTCACTTCGCAAACCATCCACAGGGCTAACTCCATTTCAGTGTTTGCTCGGATTTCAGCCTCCTCTTTTTCCTTGGTCGGGTGAGTTTACTGAACTCCCAGCGGTAAACGACTGGCTGTTAAAAAGTGAATCCACCTGGAATCTAGCTCACCATCACCTACAGCGGGCTGTCAGACGCTTCAAGGAACAGGCGGACCGAAATCGCCGTCCCAACCACTCGGGATCTCAGATTAAGACTTCCAAGCAAGAAACTCAGCCCCAGGTACATCGGTCCTTTTAAAATAATCAAACAAATTACTCCTGTATCTTTTTGCCTTCTGTTACCTAATCATTATCGCATTTCTCCCACCTTTCATGTCTCACTGCTCAAGCCTGCTGCTGGTCCGGTTGAGGTGGAGAGGGAGGTGGCAGCCGGTGATCAGACCCGTGAACCCCTCATCATCGATGGCGAGGAGGCGTATCAGATCCTAAAATCCAGGCGTCGGGGCGGTGTACTACAATACCTGGTGGACTGGGAGGGGTACGGGCTGGCTGGAGGAACAATCATGGGTGGACAGGAAGGACAACCTTGATTCTACACTACTGCTCGAATTTCATCAACATCATCCAGATAAACCGGCCCCTCGTCCCCGTGGTAGACCCCGACAACGCCAATTTCCTTGCATCAGGAGCTGCTCGCAAGGGGGGGGTTCTGTCACTGACTCGGCCCCAGTTATTCCCCTCACCAACCAGCAGAGGTCCCGCTCACCTGACTACTGAAAGGACATGAACTCCATTACCCAAAAGGCTCCGCGCTACGCTGATTACCATTCACCTCAATCCCAAACACACATACACACATATATAGCCTGTCTCTCCATTCACTCAGTGCGAAGTCTTGTTTTGCTCTGCACTCAATTCTAAGCATTTCTACTGCCCTTGACTGATTCTTGTTGCCAACCCGGACTGTTTTGCTTCACTTCGATTCTATGCCGCCAGCCCCGAACTTTGCCTGTTATCTGATATCCGTATTACTGTTGCCTGTCTACGAACCTGCTTGTGACCCAGCTTTAAGTGAGTGTTGTTATATCCTACAGCCTGCTATCAAAAGTACACCTGTTTGTCCGTTTACCCTGCTCTTAATAAAGACGCTGCAAATGGATCCCACACCTGCTGACCCATCATTACACCTATACACGCTTCTGTCCAAACAGCTTATAAAAGATCATTTTCATCATAGGTGCTCTTTAAAAATAATCAAAAGCGAAAATGCATGAAATCCACTCATTTAGTAAAACTGTTTAAATTAAACAAATATGCAATCACAATTTATTAAACATGTTTAAACTGTAATTATTTATGAGAGATAAACAGTCCATGAGATATTTTCCAAATAATAGGTTAATTCCTTGTCAACTCAACCAGAGGTCTTCAGCTCATATTTGAGATTTTTAGCTGGGTCAAAGGAATACATAAATTATTGAAAAAGCCAAAATATTAAAACATAATGAATCCCTCAGCATTCAATACAATTTTTGCCAATATTTTAGTATCTAAATTTATTGTGTTGGAAGTAAATCCTTATCTGATTAGGCGGTATATTTATTTTATTACAAACAGAATTCAGATAGTTAAACTGAAATTACAGTTAACCGCAATACAAACTTCATTAATATGCATGATAGCTTTGAAGACTGTTTACCTGTTGCAGTGTTCAGACGGCAGAGAGACGCCACTTTCAGTTTTTAAAGACATACTATAGTCAAAACGATTTAGTTACTAAGTTTACAGTATGTTAAAGAGCCCCTATTATGGGTTTTTGAAAATGACCTTTCATGTAGTGTGTAACACAGCTCTTAGTGAAGTGAAATATCCAGCTAAAGCTTAAATCTGAAAGTGGACACTTTTTATAACTATTGATTCATTTATAAAAGAGTCGACTCATAGTGGTTTAAATGAATCGTCTTGATAACGAATCTTTAGCCGTTTCGGCGTGACGTCGTTACGAAACATAATGGTTGCGCATGCAGACCCGGCAAAATTCAAACCTGCGGACACTCATGAAGACGCTGTGTTTACCTGGATATTATTGGAAGTGTGAGGGAAAGGAGTCGTTCAGAAATCTGCATGCTTACAATGGGCGATCTATCACTACATAGCTCATGCATTAGTTTCTGCCTCCATCTTGTAATGGACAGACAAGACACCAGGGGTGCTATATACTCATATCACGTCTAATGCAATGTTGTAAACGCGACGCGTGCTGCTTTGTTTACAGATTTAAATGCTTTTGTGAGCTCGTTCCACTGCCATTTGTCATTGTTATGGCCACCGTTAGCTGAACCTGCACACGTGCAGCGGCCAAGGTTCAGAATAGTTCAGCTTTTGCTGCTGGGGGAATTAAAACTGAATGTGTGTCATACATATGCTAGTGTTTAACTGCACTGCTTTCGGTGCTGAGGTGTCTGAATAACACTGTTGAGAACTGGGTACTGTTTACTGTGGTGTTAGTAAGTTTACTTTGAAGCATGTTGTGGGCGTCCGCTGCGATCGGATCCAATACCAATGTTGGTGACCCGGGGGCTTGATAAACTGCGCTGGGCATTTTACTGTCTCGCACTAAACGCTGTCGACCAATGGCAACAGGCTGTCATCGGTCCAATCAGGGCAGATTAGCTTTGCGCTAAGCAGGGGTTTGGGAACAAATGAATCGCTGAACGATTCATATGGGAATCGCTGGGATAATTAGGTAAAAATAAATGCATATTATAAGACGATGAACGTGTTTTTTGACCTTGAATACATATCAGTATGTTGTTGGAGACCCATAAAACCAAAATATGACCCTTTTCAATGTGTAATAGGGGCTCTTTAATATCACTGCAATATTATAGTACAATATTATAGACTGAAAGATCCGCTGTAAATGCTGCTCTCCGAATGTAAACATGATCAAACTATCCCCGTCGTGCAGGATTTTCGCTGCATTTTGTGACAGGATAGTCTATACACACGGCATTCTGATGCTACCTACCGAGTCATCTAAGTTACAGAGAAATGCGGAGGATTTGTTTTCTCCCATTCGCTGTGCGGTATCAAACATTGGATTAAAACTACACTTTCCAGCAGTTCCTCGCTTTCAATATCTCGTTTGTCACAGGCAACATGCAGGAAATGTTCCTAAATAAAAAGTGAGAGTGACAAACTGCAGTTAAAGTCGACAAATTAATAATTTGGCAAGTAAATTGTTTACTGATGTCCATGTAAACACAGTCACTGTCTTTCTCCCCTGCGTCTGTGTTTGCTTTGCCTCGCAAACAGAAACTCCATTTCCCAAACAGAAACTCCCATATTTGCAAATCCTTTCTTTTTCCCTCCCCCGACACTCCCACCTAAACGGAGCTGGACACGCCCACTTTTCCTGACCTTTTCCAAACTAGAGGTGTGAAAACACCCTGCTGAGACAGGGGGTTTCATGGCCCTTTAGGGCTTACTCACACTATGCTATCCGAACCGTGCCCAGGCCCGTTTTCCGGATCGTTTGAGAAGTGTGAGTGCTCTGAATCGGGCTCAGGCACAGTTCACTTGGCCGGCCCTGGCCCGGTTGGAAGAGGTAGGCCTGAGCACGGTTCACTTGGGCTCAGGCGCGGTACGCTTACAGTGTGAGAAACTGAAAGCGAGATGTGACTTTTAAGGGACTGTTTCATATGGATTAATTAATCATTCGTACTGTTCAATGAACGCAAACTGTCGTAGATTATTAAAGACACAAATCCCTCACTGCACGTAAGCTGCGCCTTTAGCAAACTTCCTAATTCCTGCAGCACGAAGACTTTTTTATGAGCGTCAAAAGTGGCTGATCTGTTCGGCGAAATATTAGACTGCATGTCACCGCATATCAAACGACTTAAACGATATAACTAAAGAAATCTCCACTGTGCTGAGCAAGAGCGCTTACTGAGCAGCGCGTCATCGATGACGTAAGCGCACCCAGGCACGAATGTAATGCGAGTACAGGCCGTCGGGGGAGATGGGAGGGGGGGACAAGCGTGCTTTGGCCCAGTTCAAGGCAACTGTACATAGTGTGAGTACGGCCTTAAAGTATGCAGACGATACAGTATTAATAACTTTACTGAGCAAGGTAGAAGTGAGGGTTGCACCAGCAAGGTGTGAATAATCTTGTAGAGTGGTGTGACAAAAATATTCTTGTGATTAACCTAGAAAAAAACAGAAGAAATAATTTTCAGGTCCACAACGTCAGGTAGACAGATATAAGATTTGGGTGTGATAATAGAAAACAAGGTTTCATGGAAAGATTATATTGATAGTAGGGATGCACGATACAATTTTTTTGGAACCAATTTCTTAGTATCGACCAATACAGATCGGAACCTGATACTGTGCAGTTTTTTTTTGTTTGTTTTTTACATAATACTTTTAATACTTTTTTTTTCATTCTATAGTTCGGGTGATAAACTCAAATAATATATCTTCTTTAAAAGTAAAAGTAACACACCTACAGGCCTACTGCATATGACAGACGGCACAATATAACTAAAAACATGATGCTTGCTATAAACTATAGGCTACATTATTTGAGCATTTGCTATGACATTGATATGATCTGTTGTGTTCCAGCATTTGTTTCCTTTTTTAATATTAAGACTTTTCTTTGAAATCTGTAATAGGCTACCACTATTGAACCAAATCGTTGGTAAAATAACCAATATTTTAGCAAAACCTAATATTTTCCTGCAGGTTTGAAGCAGACTAAACCGTCTGAGACCAATTTTACTTAATAAACATTCCCTCATCTAAATTATCTGTGAGTGAGATGAAAAAACTGAAAGCATGTCTGAAAAATATTATTATAAGTTTTTTTTTTTTAAACAAATTTTGTTTGGTATATTTTGTTGGTTATTTTGATGTATTTTTGTAGGTCAGTTATCTACAAAATAAACAAGAATATTTAAGGTGAAGTTCAAAACAAGGTCCGCTTATATGCTTCAGCGCACAAACTGGCAAACAAGTCTGTTAAATAAAATATTAATATAAATACAATTACAGTGAAATATTCACAATTTCAAAGTAGCCTAAATTAGGCAAATTATTTTTTTGTTAATGACAGTCCATATTGTGACTGTCAGTTTCATTTTTATTCAACTAATTTGACCACAATGAGCCTGGCATTACAAACTATTTCGGCACTCTAATTATTCCCCTCGGAAGAATAAACTTAGTCGGAAGAATGAGAGAACAGAAACTTATTGTGAGAAAAAAAATGTACGAAGCAGCGCACATCGCATTTGCGCAGTCTGTGTGTGAATGAAGCATCACTGAGACACAGATGCAGGCTTCTGGTATCTGCAGACACTTCTAAAACAGCAGTACAAAGGGCAGAAATCAGTGCGATGAGGATCTGTCCAATGTATTATTGAGCCTTTTCTAATTTCAGGTAGGCCTACTTTGTGTGTGAAGAGCAGGTAATAATCCTCTCTACTCCAGTGTTGCGAATGCAATCTACTGGTCTAAAGCCTAGTTCACACTACAGGATGTTAAACATCAGCAAATCGTTGTGCAGTTCACACTACATGACTGGGGAGCATTTAAAAACATCATCAGTCAGCTGATGCATCAGCAGATCAATCGCTCATCTGCAAAGTTCAAGTGGATAGATACACAGAGAGTTTTTAACTTTTGTAATTTTATAACTCTTTGAAATAAAACTAACATATCTATAACACCCTGAAGTTTTCTAAATATCTGTGTATTTCTTTCTAACATTGTTATTTTTTTAAATTACAAAACAGTAAAGAGCTGAGCATGTCTACCTTTAATTACCATATTGGTCAAAACGACTGCATATCTGCTTCTGTTCTCTGTGACTTTAAATATGCATGCATTTTTTTACCTAGCAACTTCCTGCTAAAATAAACAAAACTTTCTGATAGCAAAAACATTAATTTACTTGAGATATATCTTTCAAAACATCATATTCTGTACCGCGAAATAGCTCCTGTTTGAAAGTGAAAATGAAAGCGAGGCTCAGACCTTTGCATGTTCTAGTATCTTAACTACATATTTATAGGCCGTATTACCAAAAAAGATAACATTTTAGGGTAATGCTGTCATAAAATATGATGACAGACATTCAAAGCTTAATTTTAATATCTTAATAAAAGTTTTGAATGTAAATATGGTGTGGGAAAGGTCAGAATGACCATTATGGTAATTCTAATAGTTACAGAATTCTAGTTCCACTGTTAATATAGCCTACTCTCATGTCTGTGTTAACACAGAATGAAGCAAGTGCATCAATGCCCATTCTGGTCAATCACAGACGTTTCTGTTCCCGAACACACGGCCATTCAGCTCATGCTGATATGCTCTCTCATTGGCTGCAGCTTGTCACTACATCTGACCACACGTGGGATCGAGTCGGCCGACTGCTCTGGAATATTCAGCATGCTAAATATTGGATTTCCGTCTGCGAGGTGTCGGCGACGCTTCAGCGAACCTCTATGACGCGTTGTTCAGTAGTTCACACATAAAGACTGCAGAGAGATTTTTCAAATCAGGCTTAAAATCCTGTAGTGTGAACTAGGCATAAGACACAGCGCAACATGATTTAGAAACAGTGATGAACTCCATGTGGCAAGTCAAAATGAACCCATTTAAAGAGCCCCTATTACACATTGAAAATGGTCATATTTCGGTTTTATGGGTCTCTAATAACATACTGATATGTATGCAAAGTCAAAATAACACGTTCATGGTCTTATAATATGCATTTATTTTTACCTAATTATCCCAGCGACTCCCATATGAATCGTTCAGCGATTCATTTGTTCCCAAACCCCTGCTTAGCGTGAAGCTAATCTGCGCTGATTGGACCTATGACAGCCTGTTGCCATTGGTCGACAGCGTTCAGCGCGAGACAGTAAAATGGCCAGCGTGGTTTATCAAGCCCGCGGCCGCGGGTCGCCAACATTGGTATAGGATCCGATTGCAGCGGATGCTCGAAACATGCTTCAAAGTAAACTTACTAACACCACAGTAAACAGCACCCAGTTCTCAACAGTGTTATTCAGACATTTCAGCGCCGAAAGCAGTGCAGTTAAACACTAGCATATGTATGACACACATTCAGTTTTAATCCACACAGCAGCAAAAGCTAAACTTTTTCTGAACCTTGACCGCTGCACGTGTGCAGAATCAGCTAACGTGGCCATAGCAACGACAAATGGCAGTGGAACAAGCTCACGAAAGCATTTAAATCTGTAAACAAAGCAGCACGCGTTGCGTTTACAACATTGCATTAGACGCGATATGAGAATATAAAGAGTTAACTTGATACAGTACACGCGGTTACTGGTAACAAAACATGTAGATCATTTCGATTTGCAATCATTGCTGTGGCACCTCGTCCGTGAACTGCTATATGTTCTAAGTGCTTACCTGTACTCTGCTTTTCTAAACGATCACATCCCCAGCCGGGAGGTTGTAGCATCCTCTGTCCTCTGACAAGCTATCTCTGCGGGCTCCCGGTCTCCATTCGCAAGCCTTTTCAGGGCTGCTCACCAGCCCGAAGCCCAGCGCTCAGCAGCCAGCCAGCCAGCCTAATATTTTGTCCTTATTTTGCCTGCACCCTGTTGTCTTGTCTGTCCATTACAAGATTGAGGCAGAAACTAATGCATGAGCTGTGTAGTGATAGATCACCCATTGTAAGCGTGCAGATTTCTGAACGACTCCTTTCCCTCACACTTCCAATAATATCCAGGTAAACACAGCGTCTTCATGAGCGTCTTGCTGCTGTGTTAGTGGGCGGGGCCGCAGATTTAAATTTTGCCAGGTCTGCGCGCGCAACCATTATGTTTCGTAACGACGTCACGCCGAAACGGCCGAAGATTCGTTATCAAGATGATTCATTTAAACCACTATGAGTCAACTCTTTTATAGATGAATCAATAGTTTTTAAAATTGTCCACTTTCAGATTTAAGCTTTAGCTGGATGTTTCACTTTACTAAGAGCTGTTACACACTACATGGAAGGCCATTTTCAAAAACCCATAATAGGGGCTCTTTAATGCAAAACTAAATGCATTTCTCTCCACTGATTATTTAAACTAACAGGAACAAATAGTCTTGAAGAAAGTTTTTGTTCGTGTTGTCATGAACGCGACACATAGTTTGAATTGTGAATTAATGAATGTCCTGATTTAGATTGGTAGCAGCTGACCGATACCCAATCCAGCAAAATTATGTGGTGTAGAACCGATATCTGATCCAAGTATTGGGATCGGTGCATCCCTAATTGACTGTGTGTGTAACAAGATAAAGCAAAGAATCAATTTTTGTGTCAACTTAGATCTTCTGAAGCATCAAAAAAGATTCTTGAACATTTTTTTATGTCTGTACTTAAAAGTGTTCTGCAGTATTGTAATTCTGTATGGTATACGAGTCTGTCTGCGAGTCTTAAAACAAAGTTGATGAACAACATTAAAATTCAAAGTTCAAAGATGGTAGGAAAGCCTCTTGAGAAATTATATTATATATGTTCGTATTACAAGAACCTCACAAGACTAGCAAGGAACATTATTTCAAACCCTAATAATGTTTTGAGTCATGAGTTTATACCATTAAAGTCTAACCGTCGATTTAGAGTCCCAAGTTTTAACAAAGTGAACTTAAAGTCACTTGTACATCAGGCTGTCTTGAAGCTGAATAAGGTCTGTGTAAAATGATTTTTTTGTATGTCTTTGTCTCTTTGTAAGGAGTATTTATTATGCTGTTATGCAAGGAATAAAGTGCATTGCATTGTAACCAAGGATGAGCAAAAATACATTGAAATATATATATATATATAAAAAAAAAAACATCTCAATTTTATGTGTATCAAAATAAACTACAAATTACAGCAGCCACAAGCAGCATCAAAATAAAACATTGTATTTTGAAAATAGTACAAAATACTTTTATAAGGGAGAATCACATTTCTTCTTAAACCTTGAATCTATAGGCATATTCGATCTCTTCACCATTTAACTGACTTAGTAAAGTGAACAATGTTTACATTTAAGTCAGCTTCTCTGCCAACTCATTCACCTCTACTCCTGCACAAGTATGTATTAGGGTTGGGCCAATAGCCGATCCTCCGCCCAGCCCCCGTTGCAAACCGGCTCGTTAAAAATAATAATAATAAAAAAAAAAATACACACTCAGGCCCCGTTTACACTAATACAGCTTAGTTTTAAAATGGCATTTTAGAACGAAAATGATCCACGTCCACAGTGGCGTTTCACCTAGCATTTCTGAACAGCCCTCGGTCTACTGAAAACACACATCATGTGAGAACACCCACACAGACAGACACAGAAACAGCCACACACACTGTCATGCGCTTGTCTGAGCTCTAGAGAACGTACGTCAGACAGTTTATCAAGGATGTATGGCTGGATCGCGTCTCACTATAGCTGTTAAGCTTGATATTTAAATAATCTTGTCTCTATCTAACAACTCTTAGGTCTTTTGAATTTATCAGGTAACATGTCACAGCATCAGACATAAATAACTTATCTTTTATTTATGATTTGATTATGGGTAAAACAAGGACCATGCGGGCCAGGTAGTTGAAACGGTAGGCAACAAATAATTAATTTATTATGAATTCATTAATTATTCAAAAATAAATAATTCATCTCCGCCTTTGAACACGATGCCATAGTCCATCGCGATGTTTCACATTAGACATCGCCCAACCCTAGTATGTATTCAAACTTTCAATAAGTATTCAACTTTTTCCCTTTCATTTTAGAATACATTTTGTACAAATTTTATACAGAAAGTCCTGTCTTAAAGCTGATCTCATTAAATAACTGTAAAAACCATGTAATGCAGATAATGAGTTGGAATATAGTACTATATCTCTTCATTGTTTCCATCCATTGAGTGGGCCGAAAACTGCAAAACTTTCTTAACAGTCTAACATTTTAAAAGGGTGATGTATGAAGGGGTTATTTGTTTTTGTTTTTTTGTTGACAATAAAAAAAAAAAATCTTTAATACTTAAATGTGAAACATGATTTTTGAAAACTACTAAAATCTCCAGTTTTAGCAATTTCCATAAATCATGTTTTTTTGCAATTGTACTTTTCAATGCACAACGTGAAACATGATGATTATGAAAAATGAGTTGTGTTTTTGCAAATAAACTCTTCATGTACATCCTGCTGCTGATATATAATGGAAGTCTGATGTGTTTGACCAGTCTGTATAGACTAGATATTACTAAATATTTGTGTCTAATATACTGTATTATGCCACTTTGACATCTTTAGGCAGTGCACCTGTCTGCCAATGGCATAGTGGTTAGTGCATCTGCACATGACACTCAGGTGTTCATGGCGACCAGAGTTCAAATCCTGCCTTAAAGTCCTATGCCGATCTTTCACCCTTTCTCTCTGCTCTCCTGTCAATACTCTCTACTGTCCTATCCATTAAACTTAAAACACTCTTGAACATTGTGTTTTACAACTATGCATTTGAACACATAAAAGTGATGATCACCTCTTTCATCGAAATTTTTGTGTTTTAGTCAACCTTGTTACAGTTTTGGTGTTCCCGGTCAAAAGTGACCACCATAGGAAATTAATGGGTGTCCTGACTATATTCATCCATCAGACAGAAAACATCCCCATTTACTGTACACCACCCCAACTCACTCACTATTTGTAATTTCACTGCAGTTATTTTATGTCTAATTCTATAAATTCATGTTATACACTATTTTGAGGCATTGTTCACAGCTAAAGAATGTTGAATAAAAATTTGGTTTTGAAAAATACTTTTGTGCTAATTTAATAGCGGTTAAAACCACAGGTCAATTTTGACTGGGAACACTAAAGTAAGGGGTGGGAGGTGAACACAACAGGAGGGTTAAAGGTGAAAACCCTGAAAAGAAAAAAAAAACTATAAAGTGCACCTTGTTTTAATTTCTTGGCATCTACAGCAATCTATCCAAAACTACTATTATTTGTGCAGTTTACTTTTTTCAGTTATTTTTTAACTGAGTCTAAGTTATCCCCTTAGTAAACACCCATACACAATCTTTAGGTGTTTTATATTTCTAAACGTCCTGTACATTTCCACCTGCAGCACTGAGACTGATAATTAATATGCGCTGAAAGCTACACATCTTGTTCTTAAAGACAAGTTCTTTAAGTTCGTAAAGTTCTTTTATTTTAAAAAATAAAGTTCATTATTAATCATGATTCATGTGAATCCATATTATATGTACTGTTCATTATACTTCCTTCACTTTGATCCACACAGACCTTTGGTTTATGCATGAAGCATTTATCCTTTCTGTGAGGAGATCCCCGCTGATATGAAGGGTTGGTCATCATCTGTTTGGTGTAATGCTTCAGAAGGGCACTCGTCTTATTTGTCAGATAGCTCACCAGTTTTAACTACACCTTCATTAATTTTAAAAAGCCACTGGTCCATTTTTTATATATATATATATATTTTTGAGATTGCATTAACTCTACAACAGGTGTCTGGGACTAATCAGATTGACTCTAGTGAACACACAACATAAACACAAAAAAAGTCATCAAAATTGGCTATAATTTTTCATTTGAAGCCACTATTCCCCTGGATTTAACAAATTTTTGGAGAGAGCATCTGCTGCCTGATTGCATGCCCCCAAGTGTGTGTTGCCCTTAGTGAAGCAAGTTGTGGCTGACCATATGCTTTTATGTGACAATATGCGACAATATTTCACAGGCAAGCTAGAGAGACCTGTGGGATTTTCTATGACTGACTAAGTGTAATGGCCACATTGTCCCCCAACTTGTGAGAGGTTGTGACGAACTCCCATAAGGATTTCACTCAGATCATCCAGCGATCAGAATCCTCAGTTGCTTTCAAAGGCTTTCAGTTGCCTCAATGCTTGGGAAAGTATCAATGCTTGAGAAATTCTAACCAGATGGTGGTGATGTCTGGTGGAATGAAACCTCAAGTAGGGCTGGGTTGATAGACAATGCCATCGTCCATCGCCGATGACCATTAGACATCATGATGCTGAGCCGGCATTGCGATACTCCGCAAACACCACGCATCAGATGTGTGGAAGCATTTCATCAAGAAAGACCAAAATATGGTAATACTGTTAAAATACAACAGCAGTACTACAGCTATGCACAACCATCTACAATTGAAACACCCAACGACGAAGGCAAATGTTAAAGAGGCACACATTGTAAAGCAAACAAGCATAGGTAAATTATGTAAACGCCCAATTACAGAGAAGAGAGGACAAGTAATAACAGACTTATTTGTGGATTTTATTGTGAAGGATATAAGACCACTCTCTGCTGTTTCAGGAGAGGGATTCAGGGAAATGATCAACTTCTTTGAACCCAGTTACACCGTTACATCGAATGCTACACTGTGAAAAATAATTGGCCACAAATACAACTCTCTTAAAGCAGACATTGCTTCTGAAATGAAAGAAAAGAAAGTCTCCCTTACTACTGATCTCTGGACTTCTTGCACCATGGACCCATATGTAACAATAATGGCTCACTACATTGAACAACTATGGGAGCTGAAATCGAGGGTGTTAGGCACCGCTATCATGGAAGGGAGACACACTGCTGTCAATATCGCACAGAAGCTAACAGAAACCATTAATGGGTGGGAGGTACCTGTATTCTGCACAGTTCATGACAACGCAAACAATATGAACTTGGCCATGGAAATCTGTGAGGCCTTGCCCTACCACATTGGTAGAGGCGGGCACACTCTACAGCTTACTGTTAAGGCAGGTTTGGATTTACCTATGGTCTCGAAGACAGTTGACGCTGCAAAGCGTATCATCAATTACTTCCGTGACTCTTCAGTGGCAACCCGTGCTTTCAAAGCACCCCAGGAGCAGCTATCCATGAGAGGAAGAAAACTCCACAGTGATTGTGCTACTTGATGGAATTACACGTTCGATATGTTAGATCAGCTTTTCGAGCAGAGAATCCTAGTGCAAGCTGTACTTAATGATGAAACGATAACTAATATTCAGTATTGAAACACTCTGGCAATAAAGTCATCTTGTTGGGATCTGATTGAACGGTTGCTTCCCATACTGAGGCCACTGGCAAAGGTGACAACAATTATGTGTGGAGAGCTGCACGTTGGCCTGTCCTTTCTATATCCAGTTCTTCTCAATCTGACAGAAAACACTCTGCGGCCCAGCGCAGGCAATCTCATGGCCACTCTGGCGTTCAAAGAAATGGAAACAGCAGGTGATGCGGTTAAAACTGGATTCTGATACCATAGCCAAATCTCTCCAAATTAGTGCGTGCTTGCTGGAACCATGGTTCAAACGTTTGCCGTTTCAACCAGAGAAAGCCAGAGAGGATGCCAAAGGCCATAAATGACAGCGAGACAGCCCATACACAAACTTCAGGAAAGCTTAGAGTAGCCTATATTATAATAATCCATAGAAAACTTCATTGTTTTTTAGATCACTTCTTGATGCATATGTCACTGTCACATCAGGTGAACAGGAGGTTGCCGACTGCAGCATGAGAACCAATCTATTGCCCAGTAAACATAAAAAAAACAAGACTCGAGGCTGATCTCGAGGAGCTCTTTGGATGTAACTACAGAAGCCGCAGTCCAACGATAAGTTAGCCAACTACCACTTAAACGAAATTTAAGATTATTTCCAAATGCCTGACATTTTCACCATGGGGAATCCTCTCGAATGGTGGTCATGTAATGAACACCGGTTACCATGACTAGCCAATCTAGAGAAATCATTTATCGCTGTCCCTGCCACTAGCACTCCAAGTGAAAGAATTTTTTTCAAAGAGCAATCCTGCACGTGGATGCGCTTGTATTTCTAAATGCAAACCAGCGATCCATGAGCTTGACCAAAGACTGTGTGTGGCTAGAGGATTATAGAGGGGATGACTTGTCTTCTGTATAAACTTTCAATTTGGATGAAAATATATATAGGCTAAATATAAAATGATTAAATTGCAAGACACATATTTTGTTCGTTATTGTGTTGGTGACTTTCTACATTAGGCCTGCATGTTAAAATGTCATGTAATAATTAGTTTGTTTACGGTCTACATAGATTTTATTTATTATTTAAAAAATATTTTAATTAGCTCATTTAATTTATTTTCCGTTTGTCTGTATTTTGTTGCTTGTTGGTAAATTATTTCTTTTCTGAACGAAGCATTTTATTCTTGTTATTACAGCTGAAAACTAAATGTTAAAGTTATGTTTTATTACTTATTATATAACAGACTGTTACTTGCTCGCACAAATAACCTGTTGCATAGTCTTTAAGCAAGTTGAGTAGGCTATATTTGTTCATTTCATTAGCCTACTGTTAAAAACGTGGCATATATCAAATGACTAAATGAAATTGTTTCAACAACTTTATTAAATATTTTAATTAGCTATTAATACTGTGTTATGAATGAGTTTTCAAGATGTGCATTCTGTATTTCAACTGTTATTGGATACTTTTACTTTCTATACATTAATTGTAAAATTAAAATGTCATGCAGCCTAATAATTAAATACAGCTTTTTTATTTATTTGTTTTTCCTCATTTTATTTATGTATTTTTAATTTATACTATTTATTTATACTTTTTGGTGGTGGGCTGTATTGTTTATGAACTACTGTTGAAAAAATATTTTTGTCTTTTACGAACTGGCTTAAGTAATTAAGATTAACTTTTATCACTGCTGAAAGCTTGTTAAATAATAAAGTTATTGCAATAAGTTATTAAAGAAATAGGAGGAGGGAGTTTGCATATACAGGTCTCTGATGCAGACGTTAAGGCCCAGTCCCAATTCTACCCCTTAGCCCTTCCCCTTACTCCTACCTCTCGTTTTGCGCGTTCCCGTGAAGGGGTAGTGGTGTCCCAATTCTCTTTAGCTTGAAGGCGTAGGGCTAAAGGGAAGGGGCAGATAGCCCTTTGAACAAAGATTTTTCAGGACCAAGAGGTAAGAAAATTTCCCAAAATACACCAGCCACAACGGCAGGATCGCTGCACCCGGAAGGAGATGCACAAATTAGTATTTTTTGTTATTATTTTGAAATTTTACAACAAACAAGCACGTGTTCTAATACATTCATAACAACATTCGTGTTTTACCGTCATGCTTTAAGAAAAAAAAGAAAAGAAAAAAACGCTGAAATAAAAACAGCTAAATTTTGCCATCTATAATACATAATACAAACTCCTGTATAGCAGTCCCACAACACCCACGATTTTTACTGGTATATAAATCCCTTCATAATCTAGCTCCAACCTATTTCAGAGCTGTTCCATTTTTACACTCCCGTAAGATCTTTTTATCAAAATCTTCTTTTAGTTCCTTAGTCCAAACTGAAATGTAGAGTGGACAGAGCTTTCTCTGTGGCAGGTCTGCAGGTATGGAACACTTTGCTCCTTGAGATAAGAATGGCTCCATCACTATCTATTTTTAAATCAGTCATACATATTCAGCATGGCCTTTTAATATTTTTATTTTTTTGTTTTAAAAATAATTGTATTAGTCTTTTCTACTGCTTCATTTTTAAAGTTATTCAGTTGTTTCCCTTTGCTTATTTTTATGTTTTTACAATCTATCTTTATTTTACTTTGTCTTCTACAGCACTTTGGTCAGTCTTGTGGCTGTTTTTAAATGTGCTTTATAAATAAACTTGAACTTGTTGGAGACCCCTAAAACCAAAATATGACCTTTTATAATGCAAAATAGGGGCTCTTTAAAGCAGTGGGGAAAAAAACTAAACACATGGATGCTGGCTTGAAAATGAAAGCTCTAAATACATTTATTAAACCAGCCTCAAATCTCAGACTATCCTTGTGTAAGTAGTACGCAGAAAGGATGTTCAGCTTTAAGTATGGAAAAGGCTGCTTTCAGTTTCGGGTCACATGAACAAACATTATGATAAAACTTAGCAAGTGGCTTTCCTTGTACTTTATTGACAACAATATAGACTTTTTTTACACCTCTTATGTTGTTACTATAGCAAAGGGATTCCAAGCAAAAGAGGAAAAGAGGCCTGCCACCACAGCTGGAAAAAATCCTAGAGGAAACGCTATTGTCTATTTATTATAATAACTACAAAAAATAGCTAAAGAATGGCATCCTTCTAAGCCGCACATAAGCCAGCTAGAGCATTACAGCTATGTAATTGGCCAAAATGCTTAATTTGACTAATCAGTGATCATCTACTCTTCCTTGTTGATGACCCCTGACCTACTTTCTGTGCTATCTAAATTTTTACATCTAAATTTTTGGTTTTGAATTTTAAAATACTGAACTTCATGTTGCAAATTTCTTCATCTTGAAACCTTAAAAAAGTATTTTTACAAACTGGGTATCTGCAATGTAGGAATTCAGAATAAAATCTTTAATCAAACAAAAGTTTGAAAATATGTCTAAAAAATGTCTTAAATTCTAGATGTTCAATAGATGTTAAGAAATTCAAATTTTTAGGTGCACTTATGATGAAAAATCTACTTTTCAAGCTGTTTGGACAGACATACGTGTAGGTATAGTGTATATACCGTCATATTGGGGTGATATGGACCCAGTCCTTTTTTTCAATTTAACAACATAAAAACTCTACAACAAATGCATCAAATACTCATTGGTAAAGTTCTTACTGTAGTATTTTTCACAAATGTTAATAATTAAAAATGAAAACAATTTAAATTCAGATCGATTTGTCATTTTAAGCTCCATATTTTTACAGGCTGGAGACAATTAAACATTTATTTTTTTGTCATTTTTGAAGAAAGTATAGCTACTGCTCTGTTCTCTTTATATGTTTGCTTGCTTTGTGTGAAATATCAATGAATTAGAGTACATTTTGCATCTTAAATCAGTTGCATCTGTTGTAAATTTATAATTAATGTAATGTATTTATTTTATTTAATTTATAGTTTTATTTGGTTCAGTGGATACTGAGTTTTATTGTGTGAGTATATTAAATTAAAGGAGCAAGGCGCTCATGTCCTGGCTATTAAACAGAGTTTGGCTGGCTTTTAATTTATAAGTCTGAAGCGTATTATGCGCTAGTGCATATTAGATTAGATTAGATTAGATTCAACTTTATTGTCATTACACATGTACAAGTACAAGGAAACGAAATGCAGTTTAGGTCTAACCAGGAGTGCAATAGCAGCAAGTGCAGGATACAGGTATAAGTTATAAAGTGCAGTTATAGAAAAATTATGGTGATATTTACAAATGGATGTACTATGAACATTATATACAGGTTGTGTTAGCTATGAACAGAGATTTACAATAGATGGATAAATGTACAGGTTGCTATTAATAATCAAAAGTGTGCAGATAGATAAACATAATTACAAATGTATATGTACAGTGGATGTGTACATAATTTACAAATGTACATGTGCAGTAGGTGTGTACAGTTCAAATAAATGAATCAGTGCAATGAATGTGCAATTTTTAAATGTGCAAATGTTAAGTAGTGCAGTGATTATGAGGAGTCTGAGTTATGAGGAGAGGAGAGTGGGGTGTATTAGGGGGGCAAAAAGTCAGTGGGGAGCAGAATTCAAGAGGGAGACAGCTCTGGGGAAGAAGCTGTTCTTTAGTCTGCTGGTTTTTGTCCGGGGGAGCCTGAAGCGCCTGCCAGAAGGCAGGAGAGTCTGTGAGCAGGGTGAGAGAAATCTTTAAGAATACTGCGTGCTCGGCGCAGACAGTGTTTCCTCTGGATGTCCTCTATGGCTGGCAGTGTGGTCCCTGTGATGCGTTGGGCAGTTTTCACCACCCGCTGCAGTGTCTTACGCTCCGCAACAGAGCAGCTTCCATACCAGACTGTGACACAGTTCGTCAGGATGCTTTCTATTGTGCAGCGGTAGAAGTTCACCAAGACGGCTGATGACAGCTGGTTCTTCTTAAGTTGCCTTAAGAAAAATAGGCGCTGGTGAGCCTTCTTGACCAGGCTGGAGGTGTTGGTGGTCCAGGAAAGGTCCTTGGAGATGTGGGTCCCCAGGAACTTGAAGGATGATACAGGCTCGACGGCCATCTCATTGATGTAGATGGGATCATGTGAGCCTGTTCGTCCCTTCCTGAAGTCCACAATGAGCTCCTTGGTCTTGTCGGTGTTAAGGAGCAGATTATTGTTGGTGCACCACGTGGCCAGATGCTGTATCTCCTCCCTGTAGGCAATCTCATCATTGTTGCTGATTAGACCAATCACTGTGGTGTCATCTGCAAATTTGATGATGGCGTTGGATCTGTTCACAGGCCTACAGTCAATGGTGAAAAGGGAGTAGAGGAAGGGGCTCAGCACACAGCCCTGTGGTACACCAGTGTTGAGTGTGACGGTGGTGGAGCAAATGTGGTCTGATCTAACATTCTGAGGTCTGTTAGTCAGAAAGTCCATAACCCAGTTACAGAGAGACGTGTCTATATCCAGGTCTCTAAGTTTGATCATTAACTTAGAGGGTATGACAGTGTTGAATGCTGAGCTGAAGTCAACAAACAGCATTCGTGTGTAAGTGTTTTTATTGTCCAGGTGTGTGAGTACAGAGTGCAGTGCTATGGAGACTGCATCTTCTGTGCTCCTGTTGCCACGGTAGGCAAACTGATGTGGGTCCAGTGTGGATGGCAGAGAGTGTTTCAGATGTGCCAGGACCAACCGCTCGAAGCACTTCATGATGATGGGTGTGAGTGCTACAGGGCGGTAGTCATTCAGGCATGTTGGGCTGGAGTGTTTCGGCACTGGCACAATAGAGGTGGTTTTAAAGCATGTTGGCACAGCTGCTAGGTTAAGGGACAGGTTGAAAATGTCTGTGAATACCCCAGCAAGCTGTTCTGCACATGCTTTGAGGACACGCCCAGGAATACCGTCTGGTCCAGCAGCCTTACGCACATTGATCCGACTCAGTGCGGTGTAGACTTCTGAGGAGGTGAGTGTAATGGGTGAGTGGTCGGTTGAGGAAGTGATCCTGATGTAGGGTTCATTATTGTCTCTTTCAAAGCGGGCATAAAAGTCATTAAGCTCGTTCAGGAAGGAGACATTTGTGGCTGTGGGTGTGGAATGGCTGGGTTTGTAGTTGCTGATGGCCTGTATGCCCTGCCACATGCGCCGAGGATCAGAGTTGGAAAAGTGCTCCTCTAGCTTTAGCTTGTAGCAGTGCTTGGCCTTTTTGATGCCCCTCTTCAGATTAGCCCTGGATGTGCTGTAGGCCTGTGCATCCCCTGATCTGAAGGCAGTGTTACGTGCCTTCAGCAGGAGGCGCACCTCCTTGTTCATCCATGGCTTTTGATTTGGGTATGTGGTGATCTGTTTCTGGGTTGTAACACTGTCAATGGTGGTGTTGATGTATTCCAGAACAGAGGAAGTGTAGCTGTTAATGTCTGTGTGAGAGCCACATGTGGCCTGGGAAGCAAACATACTCCAGTCTGTGTGTTGAAACCTGTCCTGGAGTGTGGAGTCTACCCCCGCTGGCCACACTTTGATGGTCCTCACTGATGGCTTCACACGGTTGATGAGGGATGAGCAATAACAATTATATTCTCTCATACATTTAAACTGAACATATTCTACTACAATATAAAATTTAACATACAGGGAGTGCAGAATTATTAGGCAAGTTGTATTTTTAAGGATTAATTTTATTATTGAACAACAACCATGTTCTCAATGAACCCAAAAAACTCATTAATATCAAAGCTGAATATTTTTGAAAGTAGTTTTTAGTTTGTTTTTAGTTTTAGCTATTTAAGGATGATATCTGTGTGTGCAGGTGACTATTACTGTGCATAATTATTAGGCAACTTAACAAAAAACAAATATATACCCATTTCAATTATACACCATCAACCATTCACCATCAACCATTTAATTCACCATTTACAATTTTGTTCACCATCAACATTGCGTGCAGCAGCAACCACAGCCTCCCAGACACTGTTCAGAGAGGTGTACTGTTTTCCCTCCTTGTAAATCTCACATTTGATGATGGACCACAGGTTCTCTATGGGGTTCATATCAGGTGAACAAGGAGGCCATGTCATTAGTTTTTCTTCTTTTAGACCATATCTTGCCAGCCACGCTGTGGAGTACTTGAACGCGTTTGATGGAGCAATGTCCTGCATGAAAATCATGTTTTTCTTGAAGGATGCAGACTTCTTCCTGTACCACTGCTTGAAAAAGGTGTCTTCCAGAAACTGGCAGTAGGACTGGGAGTTGAGCTTGACTCTACGTCAACCCGAAAAGGCTCCACAAGCTCATCTTTGATGATACCAGCCCAAACCAGTACTCCACCTCCACCTTGCTGGTGTCTGAGTCGGACTGGAGCTCTCTGCCCTTTACCGATCCAGCCACGGGCCCATCCATCTGGCCCATCAAGACTCACTCTCATTTCAACAGTCCATAAAACCTTAGAAAAATCAGTCTTAAAATATTTCTTGGCCCAGTCTTGACGTTTCAGCTTGTGTGTCTTGTTCAGTGATCGTCGTTTTTCAGCCTTTCTTACCTTGGCCATGTCTCTGAGTATTGCACATCTTGTGCTTTTGGGCACTCCAGTGATGTTGCAATTGGCAATTGGCAATTGGCATCTTGGCAGCTGCACGCTTGACTTTTCTCAGTTCATGGGCAGTTATTTTGCGCCTTGGTTTTTATACATGCTTCTTACGACCCTGTTGACTATTTTGAATGAAACGCTTGATTGTTCGATGATCACGCTTCAGATGCTTGGAAATTTTAAAAGTGCTGCATCCCTCTGCAAGATATCTCACTATTTTTTACTTTTCGGAGCCTGTCAAGTCCTTCTTTTGACCCATTTTGCCAAAAGAAAGGAAATTGCCTAATAATTATGCACACCTGATATAGGGTGTTGATGTCATTAGACCACACCCCTTCTCATTACAGAGATGCACATCACCTAATATGCTTAATTGGTAGTAGGCTTTCGAGCCTATACAGCTTGGAGTAAGACAACATGCATAAAGAGGATGATGTGGTCAAAATACTCATTTGCCTAATAATTCTGCACTCCCTGTATTAAACATTCAGATAAACTTACAGCCAATGCTTTCTGCAGGATTTAGAAGGTGACACTTCACATGCTTTCTGCCATACAAGTCCATTGCTTTCGATTCTCTTAAGCACAAAACTGGCGGAAATGTGCCAAAATAAGTCACGGTAAGACTTGCACACAATAGCAAAAGGAATACTAAACTTCTACTAAAATAATAATAACGCATTACAAAAATATAATACTGTTGTATACACATGTCCAACATGAACTGTACACAGCCTTTAACAGAGGCAAAACTGCTTCAGTAGTGGAAAGTGCAGTCTCATCATGACGTAGCCTTTCTGCACTGCGCGGTGTGGCCTTCTTTTAAGTTAAATAGGGCACTCATCACAGTGGAGGCTCTGCAATTCTGAGCATGTAGAGCAGTCAGATCCATATGTTTTAATTTTACAGCCAAATTAGGATGCAACTCAGCGAGTCGTGGCTGTCAATCCAACATCAGTAAAAGACCGCATTGCAAGTGCATCTCTGAAATATGGAATACCCAAACTTGATGGGCAAATATGACCATCATCTGGCAGAAGATTGTTAGGCCACAGCTTGCATGTCAGAGGAAAACCAGTGGCAATCGAGCTGTAGGCCCTTTTAGTCTGAAGTAAACCATTCGGAGCCCCATAAGGTTTTAACTTCCCACAAAGTAATGAAATGATGTCGCACAAAACAACAGGTGACAGGTACACTTGGCAAAAAACTCACAAGGAGAAAAAAAATAATAAAAAGGGCAGATGGATTGAAGGCATTAAAATAATATATGTAGAAAATGTAGAAATGTAGAAATGTGCTGACACAGCATGTGAGAATGATATCCATCTGATCCAGTCAACTGCACTTGACAGTGTGAATATAACATAAACCTATCCAAAAAAATCAAGAATTGACTGCTGTTGTGTATATCTTCAGAGCTCAGCCTATGTCACCTTGTGACTTTGGGCATACTCACACTAGGTACAGTTGCCTTAAACTGAACCGAAGCGCAATTGTCCTCCCCCCCGTCCCCCTATTTTTTATTTTATTTTAACACTGTGCAGTTAGTTCACTTGCATTTAACGTTCATGAGCACAAGCCACAAGCTTATCTTGCTGTAATAATGACATATGGTTCTATTGTAACAAGTGCCCATGCATCACATTAATGCGTCACACAAACCAGAGAAGCACAAAGTCACATCTTTAAAATCATTAAGTTGGTCCATCTTTGTCCAAATTAAGCTAATTTGGCAGCATACATTCACACACCTGTTGTTGAAATATAATTTTTCTGTTTCTAGCTTGTGCCTGCACCTTCACAATCTAATTTGAATACAGAATTGATTCTGAACTTATGACAATTGATTCTGAATTTCCAGAGAAAGAATCGTAATGCATCAAACCGATTTTTTTCTGGCACCGTTAATGAATATCCATAATTGTTTGCTGGGTTTCTGTCACATTTGCCATGTGTAAAACAGTGCAACGTTAAATGTGTGTGATGCTTATTTATAGCGCACAGCTTGGTAATGAGATTTGTGTGGCTCAATTTTCATTAAAAAAGGCTGAATAAACCCTACACCTACACAACTTAAATATAAAAGCAACAGAATTACATGTTCAAGCTTTTCCAGCACGTTATGCAAAATCCAAGCTCTTTTCAAACATTGAAAACTTTAATGGGCCCACATAATGCAAATTACAATATTAGGAGCTGTTTGGAAAGAAATGTTTGTAGGTATTCACTGCACTTATTCATAATGACTTGAGGATGCTTCACCTGCATCACATCAGATAAACAGCACAGTGACTCAGACAGACATGGATGAAACAGAAGATGCAGTCAAAAATACCAAGTAATGTTATATGATGTATTTGTGATGGATTTTATTCAAGTCATTCTGCAATGAGTCAAACACAAATGCCGTTACAAAGTTTACAGTACGCACACAAACTTTGTACTGTTTGTGATAAATCACAAATCGAGACTCCTACTGAGTATTTGAACAATCCTCATATATAGCTGAACTATGTGGCTGTGGTGACTTCAGCGCTTGTGAATTACATAGAGATTTTACTGTCTTTTCTTTATTATAAACGTGCACTGATTTAAAGCTTAAAAAATAAATATTTTTTTAATATGCTTGTGTCAATGCTTGTGGTGCAGTTGATCACAGAGTTGGAACAGATCTTTCAATCCCTGTTTCTTTGCAAATCCTGTTTTGTGGACATGTTTACTACGGAGACATGATTATACGAGCCTGTCATTTAATTTAGTGGGTGGGGAAAACGGCACTCTTATGTCACGTTGTGGTGGGCCTCAAAATTGCTTGGATCTGCATCCTATTTTAATGTCAGTAAATTTGTTTATATCCCTATAATATAACTGGTGACATACTATACCTATACACAGTTCTGTACAAACAGCAACCAAAAGTTGATTTTGCATCATAGGTACCCTTTAAGAAAACCTTGTACCATGTAGATTTTTTTCCTTTAATACCAACTTGATACTAAAGTACTGATTATTTTGACAATACTACACACACTTCAGACAAAGACTTCTAACACTTTTGACAAAACAGATTCCCAGTACCTTTCGAATAACAGGGTCATCATGATGAGCAGGTGTCCCCTCTGGTCCTTCACAAGTGATCCTTGTGGTTTCACTCTTAGCAGGAAAAACATACAGGGCTCTTTCTCCAAGCTGCCTTTGTGTGTGATCAAAATAGCCCAGTCGCTTTACCCTGAAAGTTAGATGTATAGGGAAACAATTAATAATGATAATTGTAAAATTTGACTTGATACTATTTAAGAATTCCATTACATCAATCAGGGCACATCTGTTTTATGAACACTTGATCTGCACATACTTTTGTTTTTGTTCACAATACACAATGCTAAACTTAAAGACTGGTCACTGCTTTTGTGACCAGTTTGTTTTGGGGCTGTGTTTGTAGCTCTCTGTTGCATAGATTCGCAATTTGCATTTTTATTATCAAATACCTTCACCTTCACTTTTGAATCTACTTTAAAAATGTTCTGTCTCTTGAGCATCCGCCTGTTGTTTGTAGTTTTGGCCTGCTAGCATCGCTAGTCAGCTAAAGCTACCGACTGCTTTCATTCCCTAATTTTCTCACTTACTGGCTTTGCTCGTTTACCCTGTACGATGTCGCTTGTATCTCTGTCCTTGTGTGCAGGAGAGACATCGATGGAGGCGCTGGACATGGAGCTGGGATGGCTGGAGGAACGCATCCGCCTTCTGCAGGTGAGACGGGCTGAACTCAGGGCGCAACGAGCCTTGCTCGATGTGCTCCGTGCACCAGCCCGCTCATCTGAGGTAAGTGCACAATACAGCCGTGACACTCCGTCTACCTCAACCCCACGTGTTTCTCTGTCCAGGCCCAGCGCACCTAGGACGCGGTGTGCCCAGGGGTCGTTCACGCCGACACCTGGCTACCACGGCCCCTGGGTGCAGCCGCGTAGGGTGCTCAGGAAGCCCCGGGGCAGAGAGTCTCCTCCTCCCGTGTTCGAGATCTCCACGGAGAACCGATTCGCCTCTCTCCGCGAGAGGGGTCACGATGTGGCTATCATCGGTGACTCCATCGTCCGTCACGTCCGTCCTGCTTCCACTTCAGGTAATAAAGTATGCACATTTTGCTTTCCTGGTGCTCGCGTTAAGAATATTTTTATACAGAGTATCCTGAGCGCTGGCTAGAGCCTCTGTGCCGTTGTCCTCCATGTGGGGACGAACGACACCGGGCTCCGCCAGTCGGAGATCCTGAAGAGGGACTTTAGGAGCCTGATCGAGATGGTTCGACGCACCTCGCCCGCCACGCAGATCATCGTTTCTGGACCACTTTCTACCTACCGCAGAGGAAATGAAAGGTTCAGTAGACTTTTTGCTCTGAATGAATGGCTATTAACATGGTGTAATGAACAGAAATTGCTCTTTGCCAATAACTGGAATCTTTTCTGGGAGCGTCCTAGGCTCTTCCGTGCTGACGGGCTGCATCCTAGTCGAGCTGGAGCTGAGCTGCTGTCGGACAACATCTCTAAGATGCTTCGTTCTGTCTAACTAGTAAGTAAAAATTCACCAAATTCACATTTTACCCATATAGACTCTTGTTCGTCCAACTTAAATTATAGTAACACATGTCTAGCGTACCCCATAGAGACTGTGTCTGTTCCTCGTGTTATTAGATCAACAATTAAACGTACTGTGTGCTCTAGAAAAATCTATTAAGAATAAAAGCTGAAAATCCAATAAAAAGTGATAATACAAACTTCGTAAAGCTTGGTCTCGTAAACATCAGGTCACTAGCACCTAAAACACTTATCATAAATGAAATAATAACAGATAACAATCTTAATGCACTCTGTCTCACTAAAACCTGGCTGAAACAAAATGACTATATTAGCTTAAATGAAGCAACTCCTCCAGGATTCTCATATAAGCATGAGGCTCGTCAAACTGGTCGTGGTGGTGAAGTTGCATCAATCTTTAGTGATATTTTTAATGTTAGTCAGAGAAAGGGACTTATGTTTAACTCCTTTGAAGTATTAGCTCTTAATGTTATGCTACCGGATATTATGCAAAAACCTATGATATCTCTCGCCATAATCACAATATATAGACCACCAGGACCCTATGTCAATTTTCTAAAAGAGTTTTCTGATTTTATTTCTGACTTACTAGTTAAAACTGATAAAATACTAATTGTAGGAGACTTTAACATCCATGTAGATGACTCCAATGATACACTAGGGCTCGCCTTTATGGATCTACTATATTCACTTGGGATAAAACAAAATGCTGTTGGTCCAACCCATCGCTTAAAGCATACATTAGATCTAATATTGTCTTACGGAATTGAGGTCTTTGATGTAGACATTATACCACAAAGTGATGATATTACAGACCACTACCTCTTGCTATATAAGCTACGTTCACCTGAAATTATCAGATCTGCACCAATATACCGCCCTGGTAGGACTATCGTTCCATCCACCAAGGATGAATTCATAAATAACTTACCTGATCTTTCTTTATTTCGAAATGCACCCGCAAACGTAAATTACCTTAATGTAGTAACCAGCAGTATGGATGCCATCTTTACTAGCACACTAAATACCGTGGCACCCATCAAATTAAAAAAGGCTAGAGAGAATAAAACTACACCATGGTACAAGTCATACTCGCGCTCTCAAAACAGCAACCCGTGCCATGGAACGTAAATGGAAAAAACTAACTTAGAGGTTTTTAGAATTGCGTACAAAGACAGTATGTCCAACTATAGGAGGGCTCTTAAATCTGCCAGAGCCGAGCACCTCTGCAAACTGATTGAAAATAATCATAACAATTCTAGATTTTTATTTAGCACCATTGCTAAATTAACAAATAATCAGTCATCCTTGGAACAAAATGTCCCACCGCATATTAGTAGTGATGACTTCATGAATTTTTTCAGTGATAAAATAGAAGGCTTTAGATAGAAAATAGAAGATGTTAAACTTTCTGCACAGCCTTATACTTCAGATCCAGTAAACATTCCGCTGAATCAACATAACCTACAATGCTTCAAAATCATAGAACAGGAAGAGCTAGAGCTGTTAAAGTTATAAATAGTTCCAAACCAGCTACATGTATGTTAGATCCAATTCCAACAAAATTACTGAAAGAATTGCTACCTGTTATAGGAGAACCTCTCCTTAACGTTATCAACTCTTCTTTATCTTTAGGCCATGTTCCAAATCCTTACAAGCTAGCTGTTATTAAACCTATTATTAAGAAACCACAACTGAACCCGAGCAACGTAGCTAATTATAGGCCTATTTCAAATCTTCCGTTTATGTCTAAAATACTAGAAAAAGTTGTTTCTACCCAATTATGCTCCTTTCTGCAGACAAACAATATTTTTGAAGTGTTTCAGTCAGGTTTCAGGCCTCATCACAGCACAGAAACCGCATTAGTGAAAATAACCAACGATTTACTCTTAGCTGCAGACCAAGAGTGCATCTCACTATTAGTTCTACTAGATCTTAGCGCCGCTTTTGACGACCATTGACCACAATATTCTCATAGACAGGCTTACATTCTACAGGTGTCCAAAAACAGGCTCTTCAATGGTGTAGGTCATACTTAGCGGATCGTTACCAGTTTGTGAATAATAATGGACAACTTTCACAAGTAAGGCCAGTAAAGTACAGGGTCCCTCTAGGATGAGTTTTAGGCCCTTTGCTGTTTACAATATACATGCTTCCCCTGGGGGACATTATTAGAAAACACGGGATCAGTTTTCACTGCTATGCAGATGATACTCAATTATACATTTCAACTAAACCTGATGAGATGTCTGAACTGTCTAAGCTAACTGAGTGTATTAAAGATGTTAAAGACTGGATGACTAACAATTTTCTTCTCTTAAACTCAGACAAAACAGAATTATTACTTATTGGGCCTAAATCCTGTACACAGCAGTTCTCACAACTCTACCTGCAATAAGAGGGATACAAAGTTAGAGTTAGCTCTACTATAAAAGATCTGGGTGTCATATTAGACAGCAATTTAACCTTCGAAAATCATATATCCCATGTCACAAAAACTGCCTTCTTTCATCTAAGAAATATTGCTAAATAGCGAAGTATGCTAACCATCTCAGATGCAGAAAAGCTAGTTCATGCTTTTATGACTTCTAGGCTGGATTACTGTAATGCTCTGTTTGCTGGTTGCCCAGCATCCTCTATTAACAAACTTCAGCTAGTACAAAATGCAGCTGCCAGAGTTCTTACCAGTTCTAGAAAATATGATCATATCACCCAAATTTTATCCTCTTTACACTGGCTGCCTGTTAAGTTTCGTATTGAATTTAAAATATTGCTTCTTACCTATAAAGCCTTAAATAATCTAGCTCCTGTTTATCTAACCAACCTCTTATCTCGCTACAATCCAACCCGCTATTTATGATCTCAAAACTCAGGACTTCTTGTAGTACCTAGAATAGCAAAATCGAGTAAAGGAGGTCGAGCCTTCTCATTTATGGCCCCTAAACTCTGGAATAGCCTTCCTGATAATGTCCGAGGCTCAGACACACTCTCACTCTTCAAAACTAGATTAAAGACCTATCTTTTTAGCAAAGCATACACTTAGTGCATTACATAGCGGTATGACGCATGATGTGCCCCACACACGATTTTGCTTCTTGTTTATATACACTATGAACAGCAGCTACGCTAATTATTCTCCTTATTCTGTATTTCCACCTGGGGGTACTCATCTCGAGACCCTCAGACTATGCAGTGCCACTGATGCGATCCAAGACCAGCGACGAGACGATCCCAAGGTTCCCGGACCAGGCCGTATCCTGAGCTGCTGCTGTGGTGGTCATGATGGAGAGCATAAGACTGATTCCTGTGATGCTCCAAGGACAGACGTGTCTTCGCGGAGGTCCAGCTACTGCGCCTAGACTGCAGCTCTGCACAAGACGTTTGGCCATAGGAGAAATGGTCGTGCCCAACTGAGCCTGGTTTCTCTTGAGGTTTTTTAAATTCTTCACTTTCGCCAATTGGTGAAGTTTTTTCCTTGCCGCTGTCGCCACTGGCTTGCATGGTTCGGGATCTGTAGAGCTGCGCATCGATGGAATTGCTCCTCAGTGTTTGGACTCTCAGTAGTGATTATTAAACCACACTGAACTGAGCTAAACTAAACTGAACTTAAACACTGAAAACTGAACTGACACTGTTTCAATTCACTATAAACTTCTATGTGAAGCTGCTTTGACACAATCTACATTGTATAAGCGCTATACAAATAAAGATGAATTGAATTGAATTGGTGATATCAGTCTCTATACGGGTCACGGCACCAAGTTGTTAAAAAAAATAAATGATGGATAGAGAGAACCCAGTCCAGGAGACTCGAAACAAGCAGAATTCCTTTACTGAGACATGTTGGTTAAATCTGCGGTCATACAACGTCTTCAAGAAGTTCAAGTGTCTGCAGGAGCCTACTGGAGGTCTGCAGTCTGCTAGTTTTATCACAAGTCTGATTTGAGACAAAGATGTCCTGTCTGTAATGTCCTGTCTTCTTAGGAGGAGGGGAGATGGCTAAACAAAGCAAGCAAATTAGGTATTAAATTCAGCATGGAAACCAGCATATAGGTGTTAGAAACCTGCCATGCTACTGACCACACAAGTTAATCAACAAAAGGGGTTTCTTTGGCCTGAAAGTATCACTCAAAGACAAAGGCTGAGTGGTTAAAACCTGCCCATAGCATTTGCATCACATTGTCTCAGCCAGTAGTCAGAAAGACAAAGGTTAAATGTCCTGCATGGCTAAGCTGTTCATGAAATGATATCATTAAAAACCAAAGAAAATAACTTCAGTTATATGTAGATTATTGTACATTTGAAACTAGATTATATAAATTTATATTCCCACATTAGTTTATTAGCAATTAATTATAGTTTGTTCTAAAATACTATAACTTAATGCTTTTGATTGCTCAATCATCAAATTAATGCTTAATTACTGATTTAATGCTTTTCTCTTCTAAAACTTATCAACATTATAGGAACAACCATTTCCTATGACTGTTGATATCTGAAGTTGATTTATAAGCACAGTGTTTAATGATTAATTTAATCATAACATTTATTGTTCCTGGGACTTTACCAACACAATCACAATTCTGAAATTGTATTTCATTTAATAGTTTATTGATGATTGGCTGCCCTATTTCAATAACAGTTATTGATTAATTTTAAATAAACACTTTTAATAAAATTTAATGATTTCAGGAATACTACCCATTCCCTATCATCACTGATTTAAAAATTGATTTATTCTCATAACTATGGTTTGCAGGAATGCTTGCTGATTAATTAAATCATAATTGTGTTTATGACTTTAAAGACAACCTCACTGAGTGTTAGTCTTAACCAACATTATTACTATTTGGAAATTTTCATTTCATTAATAGTTAATTGGTGTTTGGTTTTCCTTTTCTATAACAACTTTTGATTAATTTAATTATAGCAGCTCCTAATCAAGGTTATTGATAAAATCAGATTTCTGAATCACTTAATGTCATTTAATTTCGCAATCAAGTTTTTTTTTTATTTTTCCTTCAGGTAATAAATTACCTCACAGGACAGTGCTACCCTGGTGTTTGGTTGATGCAATTGGACAATGTAGCCTATGAGTGGCTATAATTGAACTCAAGCCATCATTAAAGCTAACATTGTAGCCTCCAATTAGCCAAACCCCGAAGGAAAATTAGGATTTTTCTCTCCACTTAGGCTAATTAGTTATCTTGATAACACAATAAACCAACCCTTTTGATGTAGTGACTCAACAGCGCCATCACTTTGTCAACTTTGTAGTTTGAAAACTCGCTCTACTTTCTATTCTTTCTTTTAACTGTCTTTTTCCGAGTTGACTACTGCTGCCATTTTGGGATTGTACCTGTGTGAATCATGAAAGCAGAGCACGTTAGAAACCTTTAACAGATGTTGTGAAACTTGAACATTTCATGTTAAAATGATCTGACTCTCTCTCTACCCTTTCTTGCCATAGGACGCTACCCAATCAAGGATGAAACGGGTCAAGCAGAAGACAGGCGTTTTCAAAAATGATTTTAGATTTGCATCCAAAAGTGGTCCACTTGGTGTATGGTGTCAATTCTAATGAGTAAGAAACCAATACTGTCATTGTTATTGTACTTTCTTTCACCTTGAAGGAAATTGAATAACAATCACAGTCCTGGTGTTTAGAGCTTCCCATTTCCAACTTCCAGCCTAGAAGCATCCTTTCACCTCATGCTTGACAAAGCTAAAGGAAACGTTCTCTCTAGGAACCTGGAATTCTTCTTTTCTTCCTCTGTTCTCTAGCTGTCCTACACTGTAAAAAATTGCTGTTAAAATGCATTCTGGGTAGTATTTTTGTTATCGAGAAAGTAACCAACAGCAGAAAACTGAGTTAGCAGAGCTCAGATTCAACATTTCAAGTCTGTGTTTAAAATCACATTTAGCAGCCTTGTTCACTTTTATGTACACTAGATCACTAATATAGTTCACCTGACAGAGTTAATGAACACTAATGAGTGAATTCAGACATTGATGAACCTGCTGTAATGATCACAATCACCAGAGATGGCAAAAGTACACACATCCTTTACTTAAGTAGAAGTACAGATAATCATGTTTAAAACGACTCTGGTAAAAGTAGAAGTACTGACTACACTTTTGTACTTGAGTAAAAGTAAAGAAGTACCGCCTGAAAAATGTACAAAAGTAAAAAGTACTCATTTCAACCACAGTCCCAAAGACATGCGGTATAGGCGAATAATAATTCAACTAAATTTGCAGTAGGTTATATGTGTGTGTGTGTGTGTGTGTGTGAATGTGTATGGGTGTTTCCCAGAACTGGGATGCAGCTGGAAGGGTATCCGCTGCATAAAACAAATGCTGGAATAATTGGCGGTTCATTCTACTGTGGAGACCCCTGATAAATCAGGGATGAAGCTGAAGGATAGCGAGTGAGATAGGTAGGTAATCATCCTGACGCAAACTCACAGTGTTCAGCATGTAGTTTTGCCACTGCTAGATCAAAAACTATTTTACTGTTTATCTTAATAAATAATGTCTTACATTTTACCCTGATTTCTGTCCAAAATAAATAATTTTTTTATTTTGCTAAAACAAATTCTTATCAGATATGACTGCAAACTATTTTTTTTGCATTAGGCTAAAGCTGCTTATTCTCATTTTTCAAAGAGCAGCTCTCATATATAACCTGCTATTTCAGTGTTTTTTCAGGTATTGTGGTTATTTTATTTAATGGATAAACATTAATTTTGTTACAGTTTTTCTCAGTCACTTTGGTCCATTTCTCAGATCAGAATTGAAATTCTCAAAAACCCTGTTCAATCTTCAGATCATCATTGTGTCACTTGTGCCTATCAGAAAAGCAGTTTCTCTTTATGAACAAGTTACTTTTTTTGTTTTTTGTGCTATGAGGTGCTTTTTTTTTCCTTTCTGTATCAGAATGACATGATCTGGCAACTAATTACAATACAAACAGCTAAAATATTGCCATAGTTTACACCAGAACAGCCCTCCAGAGTACACTGTTATATTGACAACATGACTACTAAGTAATTTAAGACTAACTAAGTCTTATTCATATACAATGACACAAGGACATGTCATTCTGACGCCACTGACATGTCCATTGACACAGAAATTTAGTTTTGAGAGCTGAACTAATGGATTTTGAGCAGGAGACTGGCTTTTGCAGGTAATCCATGGTGTTTTGCTATTTATACGTGTTGTTTTGAGAAATGTGCTTTGGCCTACTGTTTTACAAATTTCAATTCTGATCTGAGAAATGTGCTAAAGTGACTGAGAAAAACTGTAATACATTTATTCTATGCTAAAAGCAACATACACAGGTAAGACATAAGGTACACATAAATTGCCCAGTATAGTTACCTTTGTTGTAAAATATTTGTTAAAATTATTAATTGAAGACAACAGTATAGGCCTGTGTAAAATCATAGTCAATAAAAACAAAAAAACAGCATAAACTCTGTATTAGGAAATATAAACTCATCAGAAATAAAGGAAATAAACCGCAATGCATAATTTTTTTTAGAAAGTATTTGATTGTTTTAGTACTAAATGTACTAATCTTTTCAAAAAACAGTATTTTCGCGGTATTAGATTAAAAGACCAGAGAAAGCCCGTGGCAGTATGATCGGAAGTGGACAAAAGGCTTAAGCATTTAAACAGCATGTTTTTGACGGGAATGTGTCTCGTTTACCTGTGATCCGATTGAGCAAAAGTTGTCTTATTATCGTATAAACAGGGCAGCATCAGTCATGTTAAATTTGCCGGCTCTGCGTAGTAATCCTTGCCTCTCTCATAGTAAGCTTCATATAGGCCATGTACGGTGCGCGATTGTAGAAGCCACGCGCTGCAGCACGCAGGCGCGCAATGAGGAAAAATAGGCTCACTGCATCAAAAATGCGCTCTTATTATTGCGCAGCGACAAGACATTATATAGAGCACGCCACCAAACACATGAAAACGTAAGTAACGACCGTGGCTTTAAAAATGTAGGAAGTAGAAAGTACAGATATTTGTGTAAAAATGTAAGAAGTAAAAAGTTGTCAAAAAAATAAGTAGTGGAGTAAAGTACTGATACCAGAAACAACTACTTAAGTACAGTAACAAAGTATTTGTACTTCGTTACTTCCCATCTCTGACAATCACTGAAGGAAAGAGAAATAAGAAACACAATCAGTGACGTCAGTTACAACATTAAATAAAATCAAGTAAAATAAAACACTTTCAGTCTCAGCAAAGGATCATTAAACAACACAAACAGCAGACACACTTATTACTGACCGCTTTGACTTCCATACCATTCTTATTGAGAACCAACAGAAATGTAGGTGTTTTTGTGTGTGTGTGTGTGTGTGTGTGTGTGTGTGTGTGTGTGTGTGTGT
>CAIGQZ010026369.1:57889-72897 GCA_903798205.1 Danio tinwini
TGTGTGTGTGTGTGTGTGTGTGTGTGTGTGTGTGTGTGTGTGTGTGTCACCGTAATAGAGTGAGGGGCTGGTTTAGTTGGGCTCTTCACCCTTACATTTTTAAAGTTAGCTTCTTTAGCTGTTGTAACTAAAAGTTTATAAAACACTTTTATTATAGCAATAATGCTGGAAAGCCTGAACAGGTAGATAAATCTAGTTGTCTGAAATTTGTTCTGCTAAATGTTTTGATAAAGGTCTGAATGCAATAATGCAATAGTTTTATGCTTAGTGCAAATATTAATGAGAAGTGGAAACAGGAAAAATACCTGATTCTTTTACAGAAATAGTTCGGAAATAGTTCAGAAATAAAAGACAAAAACAGTTCAGTGATGACTGTCACACTCAGACCTCATGAATCAGACCTTGTACCTCAACAATGGTAACAATTAAAATGTTTCATGCTGCAATGCATGCTGGGTGTGGCACAGTACAAATATCCCAGCATGCATTGGGGCATAAATAATTGTAGTATAATGGTCTTACAGTTTTTTTTTGTTGCATTTGATTCTGCTATTGTTTATGTTTAGACTTTCAGTAGCCAGTTTGTGATGTTTGTAAGTTAAACTGTTAATTTTGTTAGTTGTCACCGTTGTTGAGGTTCATACGCTGATTATTGATGTCTCTTTGAGTGCAACTTACACCATAGAGCGAAGTGTTAATATCCAAGATATTCTTAAAAACGTCCAGAATTCAGTGCCACATACAGGCATGTTATATTACATTTAACAATACATTAAACATTGGATATGAGCAGTAAATTATTTTAAATTAGAACAGGTTCTGCCTTATAAAAACAATATGAATGTCAGCAGATCTTATTTAGTTTTTTGGCTTGCTTGCCATATTAAAAAAGCTTTTTAAACAAAGTTCTTAACAATTGCAGTAGCAAAAATAAATTAATGTTAGGGCTTAGAGCCCAACTAAAGAAACTCTGTTCTCCATGATGCTGACGAAAAAATGTTAACTTTTATCTCAAGAAGAACTTTAGTAGATGTTATACAAAAACAAATGTTTTAGTAATAAGTGTAGCTGGTGATGATGTTTGTAGAGTTGTTTATTCATCTGCTGATCATTTTAATGATTTAATCATTTGCTGACCTTCAGGTTATTTCATTTCAAAGCTGTGACTGAAGTTTCAGTTTTTTGTTACTTTATGTTCTGTTCTTGTTTTTTTCCCTTCAGTATTTCTTCATTTGTTCATCTCTTATCCTCAATTATCATTTAATTAGTCATTTAATTAATTCATTTACTTCAGCTTTGCTCCATGTTTCTTGAACACTCAGACGTGTGGACACTTGGAAGTGTTCAATTAAAACTGAGGTATTTGCTCTGGGGATTAAAGGGTTAAAGGTGTGAGAGGTAAAAACACAGTGTAAAAATTTATTTTAACAGTAATATAATGTTAATTTAAACTACGGAAGTAGACTGTAAAAAAACAGTAGATGGCTGGCAACCACAGCTGCCAGTAGTTTACCGTTAAATCAAGGAAAAAACAGTATATTACTGTAAAACCTGAAGCAAATTTCTTCTGTGTGTCACTGTTGTGGAGCAGAGTAGAGCCAGTGCTTGAGTCAAAGATGAACAGTAAAACGCTGATGTTATTCTGCATGTTTCTTTTCTTAAAGACAGTGGCTGTTTAGTTGCTAATGCAGTAAGAATCTCTTGTTAATTCCACCTTTACATGTTTGTGTGCTGCTGTGAAATTTAAGACATTTGGGTTAAAAGGAACTTTTCTAATGGATTAAAATAAGTTATCATTATAAGTATGCTTCTAAGCATATATAGCACATTACTTCATAAACTCATACAGCAGTTGGCCAATTTGAGGCAGTCGCTTTCAATAAACAAAATGAGTTCACTTAAGTATTGTGTATATCAATGTAGTCCATGTATTTTTACAGCAACATACTGTAAAATAAGAGTACATTGCTGGCAACTGCAGCTGCCAGTAATTTACTGTTTTTTTAACGGGACAATTTTTAACAGTGTAACTGTGTGTTTACTGACTGTCCCCACAGACACTACAACAAGTTAGACGCACCCCCCCCCCCAGAGGATCACAGTCACAGAGAACAACACCTACCTGTTTAATCCACACTCAGCAATAGCTCACGCTTGACATTACACCCTGACACTTTTGTTTGCCATTTGTGTTTTTTTCTCTCTCTCTCTCTTTCTCTCTTCCCCTAGGTCTGTGTCAGTGTCGGTTCTAGGTCTTCCCCCTCACCGCCGCAAAACATGGCTCTCCCCAAAGACCCTGTTGGCCACTGGAAGGACCTAGAAGCATGGCTAAGCGTTGCAATGAACAGCCTCCTCCCTAAGGCCGCCGAAACGCTACAGCATCTGACACAGGACCAGCTGGATGAGAACCTAAACAGCCTTATAAAGCAAGACCCAAGCAAAAGCTACAATCACAAAGACCTAGCCAAGATCACAGGTACTTTGAGTCACGTTCTCATTGCCACCCTCAAGCTGAGTGACAGGCATTCCGCCCAGCTCAAGCACAAGCTGACATATGTGCAAACCCGCATCAACCAGCTAGAACTGCAGGCCCAGGAACGACTGGAACAGCCAGATAAGACTGATCAAGCTGCCAAAGAGGAGATTGATAAACTTCAAGAGACTCTAGCCACCACCACCGAAGAAATGGAACAAGCCAAAGCCGACCATGCTGACGTCGCTAATAAGCTTGAGTATGTCGAACAGCTACTAAAAGAGGTAAATGCTGACTCTAAAGACAAGAACAGCAGAAACAAATCCCTCGAAACTCACCTGAGTGAAGCAAGACATGAGGTCAGACGACTAACGCAGCAACTGGACTACATCAAAAAAGAGCCCAACAGCATTAAAGATGAACTCAAGCATGCATATGAACTGTCACACAATGAGAAAGCTGAGGGATTACTGCTAAAACCCTCACCAGCTCCTTCTGTTCAAGCCAGCCACATATCACCATGTGGCCTGGACCTCAGAACCTTGACAAGCTAGTCAAGAACCTGGGCAAGTTCACGTCAAATTTGCCAGGCAGCCAAGATGTTCATTGCTATCTGCAAGACATTGACTTTCACCTGGAAATGAGACCCAATGTCACTGACAAAGATACTGTATTTGCTCCGAGCAACCTCCAGCCCTGAAGTGCGCAGCTTCCTTGATCATCAGCCTGCTCACACAAAGACTGACTACCTTCTGCTCAAAGAAGCCCTCATCAGAGAGTTTGATGACCCAGATTCTGATCAAGGACTTGTAGAAACAACTTGACGAAACAAGGTCGCTAAGATTCTTCTCTAGCCTACTACTTCTGCACCCGCAATAAACCTGAGATGGAAGAGGATCTGAACTTTAAAATTCTCTTCCTGAGAAACCTTCATCCTGGGGTAAGCTACCATCTTGAGGTTCTTGCATGCCCCTACACAATGAACACTCATCAATTACGAGATTTGGCACATAAAGCCTACGTCAAACAAAAGACGACTTCAGAAAAGAGTGGCAAAAATTTTTTTTGCAAAAAGTTTACGACTTTAACACTCAAAGTCACGATCTGGCCCTTGAGGGTGCCCAATGTCCAGACAATGCTAAACTACCTCCAAGTGAGTGGAGTGTGTCGTCTTACAGCAGACAAAAGAGGTCAACAAAAGAACTCGCAAAGATTTCACGCTGATCAAGCTCCAACTGAAAGGGAAAAGAAGGGAAAACATCACCATGTTTTGACCCTCAAGAACTGATGAAAATTATCCTGAAAGACTTCTTCCAATGAAGGGAAGAGGATCGGAAGTGGCAAAGGAAAGGAAAAAACTGATTTTGCCTGACAAGCAACGACCTCACAAAGTAGCACTTCTGCACCAAACTTACAGAGAACTGTAAGCACCATAACTTCAAAGACGTAATAGACTGTACCTGAACTCCAGAGTTAGACGCTAACTCAACACCTGATGCCTCAGGTTATCACTGCATCACACAAACACTTGTGGATAAACTCCCTCCAATACCTAAGAGTGCTGTCTTGGTCATCTGCCACCCCGCTGAACTCCGCATCAATCCAAATCCTACCTGTGCCATGCTAACTCCAGTCCCTCAACTCCAAGTGACAACATGTTTTTGTCATTTGTGCCATTTTAGAAAGTCACCTAGCCCTAGCTATGTTTCCTAAACATACAATCTCTCCTCCACTGCACTGCTAGGACCAATCTCTAGTAGAGAGGAGCAAACCCTTGTTTGTTGTTCTAACTTCACTCAATGTCCTTATGCCTCAGTGTTCTTTTCTTTCTCTCTTTTTGTCCTTCAGCTCTTTCTCTTTTGCTTCATCAGGGAACTGCCACAGATAGTGTTTTAAGTCCAGAGCTCAGAATTAAGGATTGACTCCTTTCACCAAGCCTCACGGATCAATGCCTTAAAGGTGTCACCGCTGTATTGATAATTTAATGTTGTAGCACCTGTCTGACGACATCTTTTATGCGAAAACTCAAAAGTTTTGTTAACCACATTTCTTCATCTTCAATCCAGATACGAAGAGGATTGAGGGTAAAGAATGAAATTTATTAGTTTGACTTTGGGGCGCCAAATTGCCTCATTCATGTAGATCTGGCTTGAGGGTTTACACCCATCACGATAACAGTGATCCAATTCAGTTGACTCTCTTCCCTCAATACTTTGGCCACAGATGTTCGAGGACCCTTCAGCCATATTGTAAATGATTAATCATCTAAACAATGGGGTTTTACAAAGTTTCAGCAGGAATCTCCTCACAAGACTTTTGAATGACTCCCGGTCATGTGCTCGCCCTCGAGACATCCTGCTTGCAGCCAGATGTACAGATTTCGTAGAGATAAAGAGATCTCTGGAGAAATCATATGCATACAAATGAAAGACAATCTCTTAAAATGTTAGAACTAAGGGAGATGTATCTTTGAACAATATGCCATAGTTTTCCTCATACGCTATGTTTACTCTAACCAACCAGGTAAATCAAAATCAAAAAGTCACCACCCAATCAGGTGCACCGTGCTTTCCCCAGGCCAGCTCGGTGGGAAACTTGACTTCAGCAAATGTGCAAGTAATAAACAAATGTTGTGTTGGAGCAATCACAAACTGAAAAGCGGGGGTGGGAGGGGGTGAGGGGGAGTTGGAGTGGACCCGTCCGCTATGCCACTGAAAATAGTATACAATTATTTCAGTTATTTTGAAGAACTTTACAGACTACACACCCTCTCCTTGGGGAAATAGTTAAAATAGTGTGACCGTATTGAAAAAAATCAGCAGAAATCTTTTAAAAAGAACAAGGATTAAACCAAATTCATGTATTTAATATATTTACATACCTCACATGTTTTGATAAACTTGATGGTGTCCACTTTAATGCAAAAATGAAGGTCAAGCAGGACAACAGCTGTTTTACATAGTTTTGAGCTCTGCAAGGAAATAAATGGTTTAAATCAAATCTGTGAACTAGTGGTCACAAGCTACTTTTCCACTGTCATGACAATTAAAACCAGATCTAAAAGCAGACAGGGGGCAATATCGAGCATTAATGTCAAACTCAATGCCCTACAAAAGCAAACTTTTGTAAAAATGTAAAAATGTTTGGTCTTAAAGAGCATATTGTAGGTTAGACACCCCAGTGAGTCAATGTGCGTAAGAGTAAAGTAGCAACTAGATTTTCAGGAACGCTTTCTTTTATGACCCTCAAAGTACCGCGTAAGTACAGTGAAATAACAGTGTACTTTTCTGTACGTATAGTATAAGTATAAAGAACGTATGTGTAGGTATAAGGGAACAAACTGTAATGCTTGGGTAATAAGGGGGTGACAATAAGATATTCAACACACAAAGTGTTGCATATCTTTAAATAGTGTATACATAGGCCTAAAAAGAATTATGCAAGGGTGGTGACAACCTAATGCCACCTGCAAACACCTGCATAAGTACATTAATAATAGTACCCCTATTCAGTGCTCAGGATTTATATGGAGTGTTTAATAAATAAAAGGTTTACAACCTGTGAAATTTTGAAACCTTATTGTAAACTGTATCTATTTTAAATCTGCAATTCAATATAAACATATATTTTCATACACTACTTACCTTATGAATGTTTACTCGTCACTCTCACCACTGCCAGCAATATCTCAACATCACCATCAACAAACAACATGATATAGACCTACTGTCATGGTTTAATGCGGATTGAAACAGGCCAAAAAAACGTGATTCTCATTTTAGCCAGAATCATGCAGCTGTACCAGTAGCCTACTGTACATATATATATATTTTTAACATTGTTTATTGTTTTGTCCCCCACCCAAGTTAAACACAGAGTACAACAAAATACAGAAGTCAAACCAGATCTTTCATCCCCACATATACTGCCCTATACATGTCCCAAACCTTCAACCCATATTGCCACATATAAGCCAAGAATAAAATAAAATAAAAACCATGAATGAAACAGAAAAAAAAATTCTATCCTGTTATGCCCAAGTAAGAAATGAAGCTGCCCCAATATTTGACAAATAATTTTTGCTGCTTTTTCAAACGAAAAGCATTTTTTTCCAAAGGCATATAAGATGACACTTCTTTAATCCACATGGAAGTAGAAGGTCATTTACAATCCTTCCATCTCAAAGTTATACATTTTATGGCTGCTACTAGTGCTAGCCTGACAAATCTCAGATTACTACAATGTTGATCAAGTGGTGTAGTATCTCCCAAGAGGGCAAGTCTAGGCTCTCTAGGCACATCAGTACCTACAACTATGGCAATAACCTCAAGGACCTCGTTCCAATATTCTTCTAACTCAGGGCAAGATCACAGCATGTGTAGAAGAGTCCCTCTATCTGCATTACATCTAGGGCAGAACTTTGGATAGTAGCTTTTAAAGGAGTGCAATCTAACTGGAGTGTAGTAAACTCTTTGTATCACATTAAACTGGATGAGCTTATGGCGACTATTGATAGAGAAAGTTTGAGCCATCTTTCATATTGTTTCCCATTCGTCATCTGTGAATGAGCACTCCAAGTCTTTTTCCCATTTAGATTTTAAGTCGCGAATATTATCAGCCATCAGCTGTAGCAATTTAGTATAGATAAAAGAGACAAGGCCCTTAGGGCATTTTTTCTCTGATAAAATATCCTCAAGAGGTGAAAGTGTAGATAAACGACCCCCTTGTTGGGTCTGAATATAGTGTCTAACTTGAAGGTATAAAAAAAAAAAAAATTAGAAGAGAGGGCAAATTTTTGTTGTAGTTGCTCAAATGACATGAGTGTATCCTCCTCATGTCAAAGGTTTGGATGCCTAGATCATCTTTAAGAACAGGGGGTAGAAAAGGATTGTGATAAAATGCAGTAGATCTGAATATAGTCTGCTTGCATTTCATCTTTTTCCTGAGTTTGCAATAATTTTAGAGGTACCAACAATTAGTGGGTTAGAGGTCAATAAAAGGCACTGCAGCGAGAGCCATGCCCTGCATGAATTTAATTTTACGCGAGGAACTTTCTCTTTCCATAGGAACTTAGAGATATCTCGATGAAGATTCTTAAAGAAAGACTTTGGTAACATAGGAGTTAGTGCTTGGAACAAATATAAAAATTTTGGTAACACAGTCATTTTTATAGAATTTATCCGGCCTATTAATGAAATAGGAAGAGATTTCCATCGATCTAATTCTTTTTCCACACTTTTAAGCAGGGGAACATTATATAATTGAATAATAATAATTCAATTAATAATATAATTGAATATAATAATAATTCAAATTATATAATTGAGACAGATCTCTAGGTATTTGTAATGCCAAATATAGAAATTTATCTTTCCAGATGAAAGGGAAATTTTTAAGGGACAATTGCTTAGCGGCTGTATTTAGAGGCATAGAGATACTTATTCACATTTATTTTATAACCAGATATACTCCCATACTCTTGTAATAAGGTTGACAAGGCTGGTATGGAGGAATCTACATTTGTCAAAAATAACATAATATCATTCGCATACAAAGAAATTACATGTTTAGTTTGAAGGGTTGTAAAACCACTGATGTTGTCATGTTAACGTATTGCAATTGCTAAAGGTTCTAAACCAAGCGAAAATAAAAGAGGAGACAGTGGGCAGCCCTGCCTTGTACCCCGCTCCCAAGAAAATTGTGCCGAAGTCTCGTTATTGGTCTGAATTGCTGTTGAATGATTATAAAGCATTTTGACCATATTAAGAAATTTAGGACCAAAGTTCATCTTTTGAAGGACTGTAAACAAAAAGGGCCATTCAACACGATCGAAAGCATTTTCGGCATCTAAAGATATAGCAATAACAGGAAAGTCAACTTGAGAGGCCGAAAAAATTATATTCAAAAGTCTTCGAACATTGTCAAAGAGACAGCGATTTTGAATAAATCCTGTTTGATCCATGTGTATCAATTGTGAGATAATTTTCTCCAATCTTAAAGCAATAATTTTAGCAAAAATCTTGTAGTCTGAATTAAGTAATGAAATCGGCCTGTAGGAACCACATAAACAAGGATCTTTACCAGTCTTAAGTAAAAGGGTTATCATAGCCTGTTTGAGAGTGTCAGGTAAGCGTTGAGTCTCTATGGCCTGTAGATACATATCATTTAATGGTTTGATTAATTTAGGTAAGAAAGCCTTAAAAAAGTCCATGGAGAAACCATCCATACCAGGTGATTTGCCAACAGCTAAGCAAGATATCGCTTCTTGTATTTCAATTTCAGTTATGTCCCTCTCCAAACAGTCCCTGTATTACTCTGTAAGTGAAGGTATCTCAAGTCGATCTAGAAAAGATTGTATTTTCACCATATCTGAATGCTGTGAGGTATACAACAGCTTATAGAACCGCATAAATTCTTGATTAATAAGATTAGGGTCTCTGATAACAGTGCTATCCACTTGACAAATTGCATTAATAGACCTCACTACATCATCTTTTTTTTTATTTGCCAGGCTAATAATCTGCCAATTTTGTCCCCATGTTCATAATATCGTTGTTTGGTTCTGAAGAGGGTACACTCTGCTTCTTTAGTGGACAGTTTATCATACTCAAGCTGTAATGAATTCAGTTTATGTAGAGTACTTTCATCTTCACATACAGAATAGTCCTGTTCCATGGTTTTAATACCTTTAGAAAGTACATTAAGTTGTTGTTATGAAGCAGACGGACAGACTGGGTGAGATAAAGATGTAACAGTTTATTAAGACAACGTAGAACACAAACAGGTAACCAGACTAGGAGGATGAATGAGCTGGATGGATAACTGTCCTTTTCTTGGCAGAATGGAGGAGACACAATGGGGAAGACAGATAGCACACACCACTGACTGGATACACGGGAGACAGGAACAACTAGGGGTAAACAGAGACACAGTAAGTACAAGGATGTTATTTCGTGAGTGTTAGCCAGGAGAGTGAAAACTCAGAGTCCGCTTCGTATAAACGAGCCCGGATACTGAGTGAAGTGAGGTGTGTGCTTATATAGTGAGACAGGGGATTGGATGCAGCTGTGCTTGATTAAAACTCAGGTGATGGTGCTCGCTGTGATTGAGTGCAGGAAGAGCCTGGCCAATCCGTGACAGTTGTTTTTAATATATTTTCTTTTTTCTGGATGAGTACGCTATAATTATTCCCCTCATATAAGCTTTAAGTGATTCCCAAATCATACCTGAAGTGGCAGAACCAGTATTAAAATTCAAGAAACTTTCTATATTATCGTTTAAAAAGTCTATAAAATCAAGGTCATTAAGGAGATAATTACTAAACCGCCATCTTCTAATATATAGTTGTAGGAGTATAAATTGTGAGAACTAAAGGAGAATGGTCAGAGAGAGTTCGTGGGAGGTATTCACATGATTCAGCTAAATTTTCTTGTCTTTTATGTAAAAGAAAAAGATCAATTCTAGAGAAACTCTTATGGGGTCAAGAGTAAAAAGAAAAATCCTTTTGCTTATTATGCAAAGCTCTCCAAATGTCTAACAGTTCTAATTCAGCCACTATATGTTTCACAACTCTTGCTGATGGGGTTAAGGCAAAACGTTTGGTAGGTGATCTGTCTGCTCAATTTAAAACCAAAATAAAATCACCTCCAATGATTGTACAGGGTAAAAACAGTTTAAAATGAAAATTATGAAAGAACTGAGGGTCATCTTGATTGGGAGCATAAACATTTGCTATTGTAACATTCTCAGAGGCAATATATCCTTTAAGAAAAATAAATCTTCCATAGTTATCTTTAACCTTCTTTTCAAGAGCAAAAGGCACTCTGCGATTGATCAGAATGGCAACTTCTCTTAAGTGAGAGCTATATGATGAAAAAAATATTTGTCCAGACCACTGACGTATTAGCTTACAATGATCATCCTCAGTCAGATGGGTCTCTTGTAGGAGAGCAATGTCTATCTTATTGTTTCTAAGAAACAACATAATTTTTTTTCGTTTTAAATTATTATTAATCCCATTAACATTCCAGGACAGATATTTATATTTATCTTGATCAATTATCCTTCAAAAAAAAAGAAAAAAGGAAAAAAAAACAGGAAAAAAAAGTGCCATTAACCCGCCTCCCAGACCCCACCAACCCACAAACATAACACGTTCCCTATAACATGTACTATATCTAAACACTCGCGTAACGTTGCATACCAAACGTACACAACTTCAAGCTAAGGCATCCCAACTTTAACAGGAGATTAATTAGCGCAGATAACGTTATCTGCCGAACAGAACAGTAGAACTAAGGTTTAAAGGCACTTTTGACTTAATATCAAAATAAACTCGGTTTACGAAGTAGATGTAACCTAATTGTAAAACAACAAGATTTCAGCATTGGCTGCATTTCAGCACTCAGTCATGTCACTATTTTTGTCAGTTTTTAAGTCTATTTATGTTAGCCATTATTCATAATGTATCAACAGATTCACTCTGAACTCGTTGGCAACAATAGTGTCGGATGATAGGCTTTCAGATAAGCCTCGGCGGCATCTTTTGAGCTGAAAGAGCGTGCACCCTCAGGGAGAACCACTCTCAGAGTAGCTGGATACTGCATACTGTAGGAGATGTTGTGGTCGCGGAGCGGCCCTCTAACAGAAGCAAACGCCTCTTTAAACGCAGTTGTTGACATATCTCGGAAGATCATGATTTTGGAGTTTCCATATGTCAGATCTTTTTTCTCCCGTGCAGCATTCAATATCATTACTGTATCTCTGAAACGGAGCAGTCTAATTACTATGGCTCGCGGTCTTTCGTGTTCCGACGGTCGGCGCTGAAGAGAACGGTGAGCTCGTTCAATTTCAAAGGGCCGCTCTTGATCCACACCGATGATTTTAGGGAGCCATTCTTCTACAAATGAAACTGCATCTCGTCCTTCAACTCCTTCAGGAAAGCCAACAAGGCGTAAATTATTGCGCCTAGAGCGGTTTTCAAGATCATCAATCTTATCTTTCAGTGTGAGTATTTCATGCTCCGTATGTTTTTTACCCTCAGCAATGTCCGCGCGCACATTAATAATGGCTTCTTCAAATCCATCTTGACGTGATTCCAACTCACTCAGCTTTAGCCTTGTTTCCTGAAGGTCACTGTGTACTTTATCAACAGAGTCACAAATTTCGCACATACGTTTGTCGATCATGACTTGAAGTTTTAGAAGTCCTTTTTCCAGTTCTGCCTGGAACCACTGAGGCGGCGATGTTGGGCTAGCCTTTAAAGCTAACGCCAGGGAGTCTTAAGTTGTTGTTTCCTTCTTGTTCTCGAATATTTTCTTAGGAGGCATCATCAAAAGTAGTCCAAAGATGTCAGTCCAGTTCGGAAAGAGAAAAATACAAATAAATCTGCGCTTTACTCAGAATAATGCATTAAAAGGACTTTTGTGTGGGAGCGATGCTTCTCGCGTCTTACTCTCTGGCGGCCATCACCGGAAGCACGCCTACTGTATATTTAAACTTTTTCCCTCTGCGCTTTAATTATTATCACTATAAATTAGCACAATCTCCCATATGATCTCATATGATGATAGTAGTTTTGTTTTATAGTAATGTATAGTATCCATATGGTATATGTAAATGTTTAGTGTGTGAAATAGTTGGACAACCAACACACACGCATATTAAACAGCAAAAGGAACATGTCTATATCTTACTAAAATCTTTGTTTATTCATATTTTTTTATAAAATGCAGAGCAGCAAGACCCATAGGTTTCCATCAGCCACTCACCATCAGAGTCCTCAGTGGAAGTTAAGAAGAAGACCAGAAAAAAAAAATCGCCTAACAGCAAGAAGGTCGCTTGTTTGAGCCTCGGCTGGGTCAGTTGGCATTTCTGTGTGGTGTTTGCCTCCAAAACATGTGGTATATGTGAATTGGGTAAGCTAAAATTGTCCGAAGTGTACATTATTGGCTCGTTTCCACTGACTGGTACAGTACGGTACAGGTCGGTATGGGTCACCTCTATCAGGCTTGCGTTTCCACTGCTAAAAGGGTATTAATGGTACTCTTTTGTTGGGCATGGTGTACGACAGAAAGTTGCAGTCGATGTCATTTTCGCTCAAGAAAATGTCTACAGTAAAGCAGTACGGGTCGCTCACATATCATATGAGAAGCACTTCTCACAAAAGTAGTTAAAGGGTAAATACAGCATTTGAGGGTTGTAAATTAAAGTGAAGCATTGTTCTCTCCTTGTTCCCCCCCTTTTTCCCTGTAGTTAAAGGGTAAATACAGCATTTGTGGGTTGTAAATTAAAGTGAAGCATTGTTCCCTCCTTGTTCCCCCCTTTTTCCCTGTAGTTAAAGGGTAACTAAAGCATTTGTTCCCTCCTTTTTCTCTGTAGTTTACAGGATAACTCTTGAAGGTACTGAAATAAATATACAAACACAAAATACATTTCTTTACTTTGTAACCTTTATTTTACTAAATAGGCATTTTAAAACACTTCATCTTAATAAAACATTGTCTCATCTATCATTGCCTATGCTCATTCATTCATTCATTCATTTTCTTTTCAGCTTAGTGCCTTTATTAACCTAGGGTCACCACAGTGAAATGAACCGCCAACTTATCCAGCATATGTTTTACGCAGTGGATGCCCTTCCAGCTGCAACCCATCACTGGGAAACATCCATACACACTCATTTATACACATATAGCTCGTTTCCACTGAGTGGTACGGGTCGGTACGATTTTATGGCCGTTTCCACTGTCTAAAGGCGTACCGAACCGAACCATATACTTATTTTAGGTAATTTGAAAAGTTCCTTTTAACCCAAATGTTTTAAATTTCACAGGAGCACATACAGTGCATATAAAGCTGTAATTAACCCCGCTCCTTAGCATTTTGGTACAGTCCAGGCTGAAACCTGGTGCTTGTGAGCGTGCTCTTCCGGTCACGCACAACCGCCCCATCTCTTCAAACCTCTCACCCCTCCCCGCTCTTCAGTTCGTGCACGCTTCCCTTTACCCCGCTCTTAAGTTCGCGCACACATACACCCCCCCACCACCACCTCCAGTCTCCTGGAATTTACGAACCAAATGTTGGCAGGTGTGACTTTCATTAAATAATAATAATAATAATAATTGTACTTTAATAAATAAAATATACTATAGGAGATTTCACCCTAAAGTCACCATATACTTACCCTTAAAAATAGTAAGAATAGTTCTGATAATACTGTCACTTTTTAGTCACCTTTTACTAGTTGCAAACCTATTTGACTTTTTCTTCTGTTGAACACACAATATAATATTTTGAAGAAAGCAGGAAACCCGTAACCATTGACTTTTATGGTATTTGTTTTTCCTACTCTGGAAGTCAATGATTTCATGTTTAAAGCTTTCTTTAAAAATATATATTTTTATCTTTTATTTGTTAGTGTTCAACAAAATAAAGAAACAAAGATTTGGAACCTCTTGAGGGTGAGTAAATTTTAATTTTTGGGTGAACTATCCCTTTTCAATCTATTATTTTAGTTTGAGTATTTTTTTGTTCTGTTGAACAAAATAAAAAAATTTTTGAAGAATGTAGGACACACTGATAGCAACTGACTTCCATAGCTAGCCTACTGTATATGTTCATGTTTTATAGCTTCAATTAACATTATATATATTGAATAAATGACTGCAAAAACAAAAGGGCAATATTTTCACTATCCAGCTGTCATTTCTCCATTACATTAGCATGTATGCCTAAGATATTGCCCTGGCTAAACTTTAGCTAACTTATTACATGGTTGTTAATCAGGAGAATGTTAGCAAGACAAAATAGCCTATTTGCTTTTGAACTTTGGATAAATAGCTGACGTTAAATTTGAGCCTCAGGTAGTCTTTTGTTAACCGTTACTCACCTCCACAAAATATAGATGAATGACGGATTAATTTAAATCATCGCTAATAATGTTTTTTTTACATACACTCCATCTGCAGTGTGTGTATGGGCTGTAAAGCTATGGCCCGGATGCAGATAGACCAGTCAACAGTGCGGATAGTTGGCACAAGCGCTGATAGACGTTACTCCACTGTTGACACGTTGACACCTTACTTTTGAGGACAGAGTAACAATGTAAATAGTCTTCATTAGAGAAAACTAAAATAACAGAGAAAACTACAGCAGCAGTTTTAATTGATTGAAGACCAAATTACTAGTTGGGGTCGAGTCCACCATTGTCGAGTCCAAGTCAAGTCCAAGTCCTTAACCAGTGGAGTACAAGTCCAGGTCCGAGTCCAAAAGGGGTGGAGTTGGACTTGAGTCCGAGTCCTTAACATCCGAGTCTGAGTCAAGTTCGGCCAAGTCCACACAGTCATAAAACTCATTCATTAATTTTCTTTTGGCTTAGTCCCTTATTTATCAGGAGTCACCACAGCAGAATGAAACGCCATCTAGTCCAGCATATGTTTTACGCAGCGGATGCCATTCCAGCAGCAACCCATTCACTCTCAATCACACACACACACACACACACACACACACACACACACACACACACACACAC
>CAIGQZ010026369.1:73602-95704 GCA_903798205.1 Danio tinwini
CATACATACATACATACATACATACATACATACATACATACATACATACAATATATATTCTAGTGAGCCTGCAGTTAAATTTTTTGTAGGCCTATTATAGGCCTATTATAAATACTTTGTAGACGAAGTACAACGTATTTTTAATATCATCCAATGTGTAGACCTATTCTAATGTTGCTGCAAAATGCATTATTCCATTATTTAAAAATATTTATTTATATAAAATAAAAAGTTTAGAACAGGATAAAATCTGACCAGGAAAGGCATTCTCGTGCAGGCTAAATACAAACAAAAAATGTTAGCTTAGCTTAAAAATTAGCTTAATGAAAACGTGAGATGTAGTACATGTAGCTAGCTTACATGTGGTTAGCTAAAATTGAGCAAAACTAACAACATAATGACATATACTCATATCGACTTTAATCTAATTAAAATGTTTAAGATTTATGTTTGCTAAACAATGTTTAACGAGTATTTAGCATACCTTTCCATCATGTCGCATTTGGTTTGGTGTGATGATTATGGCAAGGTTTTAAAGGCTCATAATAATACTGTGCTGCCTCCCCCTACTGGACGCATCAGGAACAACAGGTGCGTAAAACTGCCTGGGCCTTAAAACTGCTTGGATCCAAGACTGCAGACACGCCCTACTCAGATAGACGAGGAAAGGTTCAAGACACAACTAAAGCAGCCTCTGATCTCCATGATGGTAAGGTCAAATGAAATATTTTCAATAAAAATATAAACCTCTGTTAATTATCAAATATTCTTGCAGATATGAGAAAATTGAAGTTAAACTGTAATCAGTAAAGCTAGTAATGCTGTTGTTTAATGGAGCTGTTTAATCCTCTGTTTTAATTCAATTGGTTTGGTGCGAGTCTGTTGTTTAATTTCTTGTTTTTACCTTCTGTGATTGGGCTTGTTAACAGCAGGTGTCCATCAGTGTCTGAATTTACTCATTTGTGGTCATTAACTCTCTGTCTCCGTGCAACACTGCCCCCCTGCCTAGACAAAACCACCTCGTCTGCATTTTTGTTAAGTAAAAACCCATGCATTGTGTCATGATCACCAGCGATCTAAAACACCAGAGATCGCTGGAATACATTCATAAACACATAGGACTACAAATCTGCTGGTAAATGGACTACAAAACCCAGTCATGCACCACACACACAACCGGTTACAGATCCTAACTGATTGCACTCTCACAGCTGATGCTGCTCAATGACTAAATACACTCACATATATTCAGCTCACTTTAAGACACTCATTGCTGAGTCTTGTCTACTGATTTAGTAACACTACAACGCATTTTCCTTTGTCTTGTTTTGCCGTGTTTTTGATTCTTGCTTCTTTTATTTGTTGAATCCTGTTTGCTGCCTGCCTTCTGACAATTTGCCTGCTATTATGACTACGGCTCTGGATTTCCCTTATACATCTGTTTGCTCCTGTGTTGATCTTTGCTTGCCTGACCATCCTGTTAATAAAACCTTGCATTTGTATTCTCACCTCTGTTGTCAGTGTCACATCCCTAGTTACGCAGTGACTGGGTGGCGATAATGAATAATTAATATGGTGGCCCGTCACTTCCAAAATCATTAGAAGTTGATAAAAGTATGGTTATAATAGTGAGGATTAGGCTTACCAATCTCTTATTATCCAATTTGTCATGATAGTTTTCATTTTAAGGCATTTTGTTTTTTTCGTTTTCTATTTTGCGCTCCACGTCTCTTCACTCATCATTCCATTTTGAACATGCGACTGTAACCCAGCAACAGATCAATCGGAGGTCAACGGAGGGGGAGTAGTGGTATCATTTTTTTCTTTAATAAAATACAATATTATATTCATATAAAATGCAGGATAACCATTTTTAACCAAAAATATTCATTTATTTTTATTATTTGAAACTTTTAATAAGGATAATTTCAAAAATAGTTTTGGCACAATGGCGCGCCCCTATGCGCCGCATATACTGCATACCCCTTTTTGCGCCACTTGTGTAAGGGAGGCAAGCTGGCGAGTGCAGCCTGAAAGCCTCACTCCCATTGCGTTCTCCGTAGAGCATTCACCTCCCATGCAGGAATCGCTGATTCAATCTCCGCTTGGAACAAGTGGGTGGGTGTATAGGACCAGTTGGAATACGATAAATGAAAATATTTTTGAATACCTTGGATTTTCCTACAGTCATTGGTGGTGTAATGTAACATATCTTATGTGTAAAAAAAAGTACAGTAATTGAGTAATTTGTTTATATTACTATTGTTGTATTCTGGGCTTGACATTAACTTTTTTGATCACCAGCCGATGTGGCTAGCAGTTTTCAAACATTACTAGCCACTCGCTATTTTCACTAGCCACAATTTTGTTGTTGGGAAAATATATTTTATATGCATAAATGACTTTGTGTTATGTCCACATGCCTTCTCATTAATTTCACTTGTTTGTGTGTATGAACTTGCTCAATGTGCATGAGCAAATGGGCTGTGGTTTCATAGTTCATAATTCGTTTTTATTTCACAGGACTTTTCAGGGCTCAACACTAAGGATTTACCAAATTTATCTCTGACCACACCAAAAATAAATAAATAATTATTTCTTAGCCAAAAATGTTAAATAATATATCAAAATATGCTAAATATAGCTGTTTACATGAGCTTTTTATTCAACAAAACCTTTCTTAAAAAAAACATTTACATTTTAAAAATAATTATTACCATGTATCTAAAACTATGCACTATGCCTAGTCTGTCCAGGCTAAAGGTCTTTCAGATCACTAGTTAACTACACATACATAGGGAGTTAATCTCCTATTAAAGCAAGGTTATTGTAACAATGATAATTAAACCATATTAACAAAAATAACCGTAAGCAAAAGAAAACAGGTGAAAAACATAACGTGAGATAATGGAAGGATGATCAAACGCACATGGGTAACGTTAGGCCCATAATCTGTTCTGTTCAAAGAATAGTTAAAACAAAACTGGCATCCACTGCTGCTTACAAAAAGACATGTTTTAAAAACATCAAGAGTTTTTAAAAGCAGCAGGATTGTGGGTGCACGAGTATCACTTTTTGTCCAGTCTATTTCAAATAGAACCGATAGCAGCAGTTGCGTTTCCAGGCACAGTTGTTTTGCGCCAGGAAAAGGGAGCGCGCATGCTTTTTAAACAGTTGCGCGCATCACATCACCTGTGCGATGAGTAATCATCTTCTCATTCAGTTTTCACCTGCTTTCTTTTGCTCGTGCGGACGGTATTTTTGTAAAAATTGACGGTAAAAAAAAACATTTTGTCAGTTTTATTTGCTACACAACATTTTTTTGTTTATTTGCTTTTCCATAACATATTTCAAAGCCCTATAACTTTGACCATTTTTTTTTGTTACAACTCTTTCAAAACATTAAAATTCTACTAGTTCTACTACTAATTCAAATTTTTTTGGTATATGGTTGTTCTTGTATTTTTTTTTTTCACAACTCAAAAATGAGTGAACTAAATAAAAATAAATAACTACCTCACAGCAACATAGTGGCTCAGTACACTCTCAGAAATAAAGGTACGCAAGCTGTCACTGGGGTGGTACCTTTTCAAAAGGTACAAATTTGTACCTACAAGGTCTATATTAATACCTCAAGGGTACATATTAGTTTGAATGTTCTCACCTAGTGGCGTGGGTTTCCTCCGAGTACTCCGGTTTCCCCCACATTCCAAACACATGCAATATAGGGGAATTGAATAAGCTAAATTGGCCATTGTGTGTGTGTGTGTGTGTGTGTGTGTGTGTGTGTGTGTGTGTGTGTGAATGCAAGAGTGTATGGGTATTTCCCAGTGCTAGGTTGCAGCTGGAAGGGCATCCGCTGCGTATGCTGGATAAGTTGGCGGTTCATTCCGCTGCAGCGACCCCTGCTTAATAAAGGGACTAAGCCGAAAGAAAATGAATGAATGAACTACCTCACACTGGAGGTCAACATGTTAAAAATGCACATGTTGTCAGCCACCATGGAACACCTTGTGTCATTCTCCCAGTATGCACGAATCTCAGTACCGCCGCTCCCTATACGCAGAGCACGCAGGTTGCGTAGGGCCTCAACTCCAGAGGGGGGCACCATCTCGGTTGCTCAAAAAATGATTAAAATGTAATAATTTTAACTGAGTGAAAATAAAATATATATTGATAATATGTTGTTAAATGCATTTAAAAATTTCATTTTATGACGAACGCAATAACAAACATGTGACATAATTTCTTTCCGTGTGCGCGCATAGACGTGTGTGCGCAGCGCGGTCCGGTCCACTTGTTGCGGCTGCTAGCAGCAGCATGTAATTATAATTGATGCAAGTTGCAGCTCTATGCCTGGGAAAAGACAACAGCAGTCTGGAGCCGAGAAGAGGAAAACAGTACAAGATGATCGTGTGCATTACTTTCAGGTAACTTATATCTACAAATCTGGAAAACATATTTTGGTTGTTCAAGTAAATTAGTTAGGGTAACGTTTAAACTTCTCCACAACTGCACCAATCTGCCTTATTTGTTATTGTTTTCTTGCTTTGCGGCTCTGCATTGTGCTTAAACTATGACAGCACATGTTCTATGACTTTTGGCGTTTGCCCCTCTTCCCCATGTTGCTGATAAATACACAAACTCAATTATTTTTATTAACTTGTGCAATAGTTTACAATTCTGTTTGCACAACAGCTACATACAGTACATATGCATTGCATAATGATTTCACTGTATGTATTATATTGTTATTATATAATATAATTATATATTATATAATTGTTTGCAGTTATCATTGTTTATTGTTTTGTCTATTTCTATTTTTGATTGCTGCTGTTGGTATTGCTTGTATCACTGCAATGACAATAAAGTCTGTTTAGTCTTTATATCAGTGGATTTGTGTGTTTTTAATATGCTGGTTTTTCATTTTTGTACATTACTATATGAAATAACAAAACTGACTCATTCTGTGATTTCTGAAAGATCAATAATATAAAATGAGTCAAATTACTGTAAGCCACAAGCCATAAACCATTTTTATTGCATGAATTCATTGCTGATGATTTTTTTCTGAATGTTAAAGTTTTTGTTTAAAAATACACTTATTTTAGTTCACTTTTTAATTCCTAAAACCACAAAAGTCTTTGATTTATACTGACAGCAAGTATCAGGGTTTGTCACCATAGATTATAGTGCAAATTAAATCCACATTGTGGCTGTAGTTTAGACACATTATGAGGAGTGCTTGACTAACCCATTGTTTTAATGGTATGTCATGTGTTTTTTTCTTTAAGTGACTAATTTCTTCTGTATTGTACATGGAGGTTCAATGCAGAAATTTGTCCTAAAAGAAGATGAGGTGTCCTGATCCAGCACTGCTCCAGAGGCACCAGCAGCTGCACAGATACAGACACAGGATGCAGCACTGAGGACCGTCCATCTCTACAGGTACAGAGAGGGTTTATTCCTTATCTTTGGTAAATGTTTGAAATTGGGAATGCTGTTGTAAACTATTATTTTGTAATGTAAATATTTGAATGTTTAAGTATAATTTTGAGTGTTTAAATGAATATGTAAATGTTAATAAATAAATACATGTTTAAATACATATGTTTGTCTGTTTTAGTTCCTCTGTGGGGGCACCACAGTCAAATTTCGCATAGGGCACAATTTTGTTTCAGACCCATGTGGAGATACTGTAGAATTCAATAATTATTTCTAGTTTAACAGTGGTGTTAACATTCTTTTGAGTTCCAGATTGTTGCACACTGTACAAATGTGTTTGTTCCTTCAGTAACGCAAACATTTGTGCTGTTATGAACTTTCTGAAATACTCAGGGGTGTATGAACATTGTCTGTAGGTGTGGCACTTGGCCCTTTGAGTGTGCAAGAAAAAGTTTTGTTACTTTAGCTGGCTGCATTTTGCTGACCAGAGTTTATGTTTGGTTGTGCAGCTTCTGAATTTAGATCACTTGATCTGTTAATGTCTGAATCACATCCACTTGGTTCATCATCATCCATGACTTTTTTACTTGGAGTGTAATCAGAGTCATCAATGTCTTCTTTCAAGTCACTGTCACATCCGTCATACTTGCTGTCATCTCTGTGGATAATTTTTAGTGCATTCTGAACATCAAATTGTTTCCTAATTCTAATCATGTTATTCTTACTTCAAAAAACATAAAACAACCTTAAAACAAGACCAACATATGATATAAACATCTTGCTACAGCTAACAGGTATAAAAAAAGTTTTAAAATACATTTCATTTACAATTGTTAATGTGACATTTAATTTTTTTTTGTTAATATATGCTTTGAAATGAGCAGTGAATATATATAACACTAAAATAGTTTAATCAGCTAAATTAATTGAGCAGTTCATTACCATTTTTCTTAATGTGACAAATATGTCACATAAAAATTCCACCTACTGTTTTAAGGTTAACAGCCCGATGTGACATATATGTCACCACAATATCTTCATAACTTGTTTTATATCAGTTTGTTCAAGAAATGTATTAAAATCTTGGTAAGTGTAATCTACGTGTAATCTATGTGTTATTAAAACATTAAAATAGTTGAATGGGTTGAAACACCTTTACTGTAGTAACAAAAACAAGCATCTTTTAAAATTGCTGACACTGCAAGGTGTGCTCACCAGACAGTCAGCCATTTTGCAAATTAGATTAGATTAGATTCAACTTTTTTTGTCATTACATAAGTACAAGGCAACGTTGGCTTGACAACAAAAAATGCACAAATTCTCATGTGACTGAACCTGGATGTTACTTATTTGTCACTTTGAGACTTCCCGAGTTGATAATGAGGGATAATGCTTTAAAAAGACCTTTCTAGATAATCACAATTGTTTGTGACAGTGACAGTGGGTTCTTAAGTTAAGTTGACGATAAATTAAAAAGGATCTTCAACCAGCCAAAGTGGCTCTTGAGAGTGGTTATTTAACCTGCCACAGCTGAAATCTACCTGCATTTGGCGCATGGTAATGTAAAGCCCTGGTTGTATTACTACATGGAGTAGGTCAGTTGTGAACGTTTGACAATTTTGCAACACAGTGGTTTCCCACACTTTAACCAGCAGAGGTCTTCATTGAGCTCTGATTTAGAAAGCTTTGAGTAACAAACCTTTTTCAATACTATTGGGTTGAGTGGTTTACTAGTTCAGAAAGCTTCATTACACATCACTAGAAAATACGTTGTGATAACAAATCATGGAAAATTATTATTATTATTATTATTTTTTTTTTACAGTGAGGGTGAAATCCAACATGACTCAGCAATGTGAGTGTCAAACTGAGCAGATATATAGTCTGAGTGATAAGTCCTTGAGCAGCTCCCAGCTGTGTGTGTAATCAAAGGTGAACAGTGTTTGAAGGGAGTTGTAGTTCACATGATGGCAGAGTTGTAGGCCAGGTGATAATGCATGTTTTCCAGCGATCTGCAAAGCCTAGATCACAGGCGAACGTGACAATGTAACTGTTTGGGCTTACAGTAGGACAACAACGTAATCTGTTCAAACTTTTGGTACAAATATGAGGTGGACCAAATATCTGGTGTAATAACAATAGTTTTTATTAATATATTATTATTAGTTTATAAAGATTTTGAATGCTTACCTGTGTACAACAAATACATTTGTACTGAGGTTGTAAAAAAACATCTATATTCTTAAATAAATTTGTTGTTAAACAAGAACTGTTATATTGTAACTGCTACAAATGTTTACATTGGGTTGTAAATCTAAAAAAGGAAAAGAGCATTAATTCAGAAGATATATTGTTTTATTAATTTATTTATTTGCACTTATAAAATGTACAAAAGCACATATGTCTTGATTCAAGACTGTGGAGGCATAGGTGGTGGATTTCTAAAAAAAAGGCAATTGTAATCAGTTTTAAACATTTCAAACTTCTAACATACAATCAACTGATGATTTTATTTTTGCAAACCCCTTGTATTTAGAACATTAATTTCTCAAGCCTTTGCTTTAAAACAAGATATTCTAATATTTAAAATAAGCTATGAGTGCCTAATCAAAACAGTAAATGTTTTTCATGTTTAGGAAGGTACACTAAAAGTTTGTCACACTGGCACTCACAGACAAATCAAAAGTCATTGTATGTTGTATATTTTCACACCTTTTGTGGTAAATTTCACAGTAAAAAAAATTGTTCAGTCAGTGTGCTAAATTTGTGCAATTTTAATGCATTTAGCTAAAATTGTGCTATTTTAATGCTTCAATAAAACAGACACTAAAAACATCTATAAGACACAAGCACAAAACCTACACCAAAGCATTACAGCTAAGCCACTGCCTTATTTTTCCAGGCTTGACCTCCTACACAACAGAGAATTTGTCATGGATTTAAAATGTGCGACTGAAAAATACAATGTACACCAAATACATACAAAATAATAATATAATCTATTAAAAATATGACTAAGGAAAAAGATAAAAAAAGACATATTTCAACCATCACTATTAATTATAATGGTGGGATAGTTTTTGTAATGTTCCCTTTTCTGTTCTCTCTTTATGTTTTATTGGCTTGTCCCCCCCATTTTTCATTATGCTATCCTAACCAAGTCTTAAAAAATTGATCACAGACATTACAACCTACATAGATAAAATGCTGCTTCAGCACATTGACTGGTTCAGAACATAAATAGCAATCCCTTAGCAGCCACTGTTACGCCGCACAAATGCATGTCCTCGTATAGGATAATACATCTCAATAAAGGTAAGTGACCCTACAGTGATTTCAGAAGGACCCTGCCCTTTGAAGCCAGACTTCTGGTAGAAGGGCACCAAGAAATCCTCACACATGAGGACAGCACGGCGCACATAAGGTAGACAGCGCAGATACTGCAGGTAACGCCACAAGAGGATGGATCCTTTGCCTTGCTGGCGGAAGGTCCGGTGGACTGCCAGCACATGGATGTGAACAGTAGTTCCATGAGGTTTATGAAGGGTCAGTGCATCCTAATAAAAGACGAAATTAAATAACAGTAAATAAAATGTTTAAGTGGCTTAACCATTTATATTACACAGTTTTAATTTTTTTTTGTTTTTTGCTTTTCATTTTTAAGTTTATGTTCAAAGAAGTGCACATGCAAATCATGAAAAACATGCAAAACATGATAAACAAATGTTCCTGGAAAAATACACTTGTTTAGTGAAGTTTGTTATAATATATAACAAAATATAATGTGTGTGTGTGTGTGTGTACTCTGACAAATGTTTTTAAAGACTCTGTGCTCCAAGACAAACGAGATTGAAAAATTGGAAAATACAAAATATTGAAAGAAAATATATTAAACTTTTACTAAAATTAATTAAATATTTTGAACACCATGCAAGGATGACAATATATTTTATTATTATCATTAATAATAATAATAATAATAATAATAATAATAATAATAATAATAATAAGAAGAAGAAGAAGAAGAAGAAGAAATGCTGGGTTGCTACAAACCAATGTCAATCCTAACATAATATAGCTAGTTGTTTTTAACTACATTTTTAACCCAACTGCTGGGTTTGCCCATACTTGACCTAAATGTGGATTTGATTTTTACGGTGTAAAAGTAATAATAAACAATAATAACTAATACTTGTTTAACCTGTATTAGGCTACTATATATTTGAAGATTATTACAGCAGTCAGACGGTCCTGGTCCCAGAGAGATCCTATGATAAACGCGACAAGCCTTCCCTGTTCAAACCAGCCCAAAGAAAGGTCAGGACATAGAGTGAGAAAGTGTCTGACTTCATCCAGATGAAGAGGACATTCTCCAGAGACTGAAATAAAAGCTGAGAAATAAAACGAGAAAATAACATTAAAAGTTCGGACACATTTTATGCAGTTTTACCTTTAGCCCAACACTAAATAAGGACCAGACAATGAATATTGCACATATGACCACACAAACCTAATGAAAAAACAAATCGATGATTGCAGTATTGTCTCACCCTCTCTCTCAATTTCGAACACACTGATAGCGTCCTCAGTGTTGAGCGAGCGAAACTCGCTTGCTGGGAGCGTGTGTCGGCGCTGGCGGCCAGGGGAGATTGGAGCTCTCGTGTGGATGGGCTTCAGGAAAGGCAGTGCGCTCACTACTGACATTTCTGCTGCTTAAAAATCAATTTCGTCCTTTAAATAAGTAAATAGTATTCAAATGTCGTTTACGGGTATTCTATTTCCAGGAGCTGTGTCAAAAGTGAATTATGGAGAGGTGCACCATGGGCATTTATACCCCTCCATCTGCTTAAGATTCATTAGTCACCATAAGCCTTAAAGCAGCCCCCTATTTAACCATTAATCACGTTTACTGAAACCACGTGAGTGTGTTTAATGGCCAATAGGCACATTGTGATTTCAATTTGTTCAGTTTTTCATCCATGATAGTAGGCTAAGTGTAAAATCATTTCTTAACTCGAATAACTGGATTAAATCAGTTACCTGAAAAAGACTAAACAAATCCATTTCATCTGGGTTGATGGATCAGTAAACTACAATTCAATGAAACAGCGAAGAATGTTTTAGTCTTATTTAAAATAAAGACTATTTAAAATAAAAACTAAAAAAGGGAGTACAAAGAGCTAATGAAAATAAAGATAACGGGAACAACTAATTCCCAGAATGTTAATGGGGTTGTTCCCATTTTGTTCACAAAATGCTCTGTACACGTTCCCAGAACAAAAACTGCCTTCTCAAAAGAACCTCTACAAAAACCCTCCCAGAAAATTAAGGGAACATTCCCAGATGGTTATTACATCCTTGGAAGATTCCCAGACCAGAAAGCGTACTACATAGGCACTGCACCTAAATAATCAGACATCACTTAAACTACACTGTTTATTGTGCAGTAATCTTGCATGAAATTATTTGCTGAATAATTTTTTATTATGATTTGGATAAACGTTGTTTTATTGTGATCACAATTTTATTTCCTTGTGATTGCAACAGAACAAAAGTTGTTTACTGATCTCAACTTAAATTAACAGCAACTGGTTGTGTCCATAACAGGTGAAATGTCATATTTACATGTTACTGAATAGAAATAAATAAAAAATATTGTTGTAATCCCCTACGGATCTACACTCTCAGAAATAAAGGTACGCGAGCTGTCACTGGGCTGGTACCTTTTCAAAATGTACACATTTGTACCTACAAGGTCCATATTAATACCTCAAGGGTACATATTAGTACCTAAAAAGTACAAAAATGTTCCTGTTAAAATTTTTAGGTACCAATATATACTTTTGAGGTACCAATATGGACCCTTTAAGTACAAATGTGTACCTTTTGAATAGGCACCACCCCAGTGACAGCTTGTGTACCTTTATTTCTGAGTGTATTATACAACATTTTGTGAAACATGCAAAGTGGTAAAAAGTGCATGCAGTTAAATCACTGGCAACAAATTGCTTGTGTACTAGAACAGTGACATGGGGAGGAAATGTTTCCTATAAATTCTACTCTTAAATTTAACCCTAGCCTAACAATGAAGAATTACACCTTTTGATATCAACTTTATCAGCATTATTTTTTATTATTATTGTTTTTAAAATTATTTTATTGTTTTTTTAAGTTTTATTTATTTTACAGGTATACAAATGTTATGGTCTATTGTTAAATAAATATTTTATTGGGTCAAATAACGATAGCTAACAAAAGTTGGACAATTATCCAGGAGTACGAGAATAAATAAATAAACATTTAACAAAAGCAACCATCTTGTCAAACACTGACATCGTGTGGCTGATCTGATCATGTGTTTGGGTGGAGCTGCAGATGAAAAACATAAAACAGATGATCCAGCACAATGCCGTTAACATAATACACACGGCACACATTATTTGTTCCTTATTTAAAGCCGATTTTGGTATAATGATTTAGTCAAAAAATTTGCTTTAAGTCTCCGTTTTCAATTGATAACACAAGTCGAGATTCAAATACACTACAATTGTTCTGCTTTTAAAAAAACAACAGGTGACCCGTCCTCCATGCGGCGCTGTACGTACAGACGTAAACACGTGTTTCTCCTGCTCACAGGTTTCCATCCCTCGCCTCCCGCATCATTCAGCAGCAGAGATGGCGCAATTCGCCACAGCAGTGCTTTCTCCGGCCGTAAGCCTGAGCTCCGAGCCTCCGTCCTGCGCGTACTCTCCCACGGAAGGTGGAACACAGCGGCTCCTGTTTACACATGACCTGGTCTCCGGAAAACATCACGGGGCTATGCGTTTTGGGCTCGTACGGATGATTCATGGAGAGGAGGATTTTGAAGATTCGGACTCAGAGATTGGTGGTGATGGCGGAGGAGGTTGTGGCGGTGGAGGAGGTGGAGGCGCTCTCGTTAACTCGGATAACGAGAGTGGTGCTGCGGACACACGGCCATGGCCTCTCGGTAGAGGATTTGTGCGGGTTCAGTGGTATCCTGAAGGAACGAAGCAGGATGTTCGAGAAACAAAGGTAACGTTTATGAAAGCCGCAGATCATCGTAGTTATTATCCTAACGTTAACCCGACTAACTAACAATGAGCAATCAGCTCTGTATTTCACCGTTTTTGTCGCGATTATTTATGCAAAGCCGAAATACAACAAAAATTTGTTGTTGCTTTTTAGTTTTTATCTTTTCTCAAAACATGGAGGTAACGTTTATTTGATTAATATAAAAAATTGTCCCATTGGGCAGCTGACATGTTTTAAGGACACGAGCGCCGAGTAATCATGTAAAAATCATAAAGCCGCGAGTACCTACATTAATAAAAACAAGTTAGTTAAAATAGATCATGACCAACACAAAAGGTCATCGACTGACATCAGTTACTTTTTAAACTCTTGCTTGTAGCGAGTGAGTATTTTTTGTAATTTGTGTTTATTATAATTTATTTATCGGTGGAAATTATTTATCACTTGCAATCAAGAAGTGTTATAGCGTCAATTCAACCTGGAGTAAACAATTTCGGTTTGTAAGGCCTTCCCCTGACGTTTCTGGATCTTTAGCGCATTATTCTACTGAATGGCTTTCAGATTTTCGTTTCAATGTCGTGTTAAAGCACTAGAAGCCACCATTTTATTCTCTAGCTTTCAGCTATAGTATTAGAATAAAACACCAAATGAGAACAACGGTGTGTGAATAACAGATGTTATTCCCAACGAAAACGCTATTAATCAGAAAATTACCCCACCCTGAAATGCCATTATGGCTTACCATGAGCATGAAGGAACTATGATTAAGAAAAAAAAAAAAAAAACATCAGTAGGTTGTTGATCTAACAGTGTTTTGGTTTTAGTGCAGAATTGTTGTAAAAGTAGCTCAAAAAGGATTTAAACTGTTTTTCTATGATGGTTGTTTTTGGAAAGTATTCACTTGTATACAGTGAATGTAATTATAGGTCTACAAATATATAACAATGTTAATTTTTAAACATATATATTTTTTAAACTGTCTGTAAGAAAAAAATCTTCTAACAATGGATTGTATTAACCCTTTCACTGCCCCACTAAGAAATAATTAAAAAATTTGAAAAAATGTTGGTATGCATTTATAAGCTCCTAGTTGCTAGTTGTCACAATGTATTTTTTAAAATCCCATAATTATCATCCCATAGATAAGTTGCTTTATGGTAAAAGTACCGGAAATAATACATATACTATGACAATAAGAAAATATGAACTGTAATACTTATTTATTTAAACATAATCAAAATAAAACATATTTGTTTACTGAATCATCTGTATTTATTGAAGTATGACAAAATATTTCAGGCTCCCATTTAAGACAGTAATTTACACATTTTCTTTTTTTCACACTAAACCCAAAATCAAGTGTAGTAATGCAACATGATTATATAAAAGCTAATATTAATCACTTAATATTCTGTTTGTGTAATATTGAAATTTTATCTAGCTAGATTATTATGAATTAAGAAGTGCGGTATTCTTTACTAGTCCACAAGAATAGTAAAGAATGCAAAATTACACAATACAATATTAATATCTGTGCACAGACCAGACACCAGATGTGTACTGCTGTGCTACTCCACTACTAGACTTTTAAGCATTTCTACAAGGGTACAAACAGTGACATGAAGCAATTGGAATCTGTTTGCATTTGTTTTGTTTGCATTGCTCTCTGTCTTTATAATATTACTTCACAAGTTACTTTTAGGGCTGTACGGTGGCAGTGGGTAGCACAATCGCCTCACAGCAAAAATGTTGCTGATTCAAGCCTCGGGTGGGTCAGTTGGCATTTCTTTGAGGAATTTGCATGTTCTCCCTGTGTTTGCGTGGGTTTCCTCCAGGTGCTCTGGTTTCCCCCACAAGTCCAAAAACACGTGGTATATGGGAATTGGGTAAGCTAAATTGGCCGTAGTGTATGATTGTGAATGAGTGTGTATGGATGTTTCCCAGTGATAGGTTGCTGCTGGAAGGGCATCCGCTGTGTAAAACATATGCTGGATAAGTTGGCGGTTCATTCTGCTGTGGCGACCCCAGATTAATAAAAGGATTAAGCAGAAAAAGAAAATAATAATAATAATACATTTTATTTAAAGGCGCCTTTCTGGCAACTCAGGGACACCAAACAGTAAAACAAGAGCAATAAAACAAGAAAAATAATGTAAAAAATAAACACAACAATAGTGCAGATACAAATTAAGTATTAAAAGCCATCTTAAATAGGTGAGTAAAAGCCGGGGAGCAGAGCGGCTAAATGCTCTATTGCCCATAGACGATAGACTAGCAGAGGGAACAGACAAGTGGAGGGAGGAAGAAGATCTCAGGGTGCGAGAGGGAGTAGCAATGTGGATGAGGGCAGACAAATATGGAGGGGCGAGATTGTGGATGGCTTTGAATGTTAACATCAAAATTTTAAAATCACTTCGAAATTGAACAGGTAATCAGTGAAGCTGCTGCAGGACAGGGGTGATGTGATGAGAAGGGGTTCTGGTGATGATACGGGCAGCTGAATTCTGGACCAACTGAAGCTTACGGAGGGATTTATGAGTGAGACCAAAGAGAAGGGAGTTGCAGTAATCTACACGAGATGTGACAAGGCTATGGACAAGAACAGCAGTGGCATGAGGGGTAAGAGAAGGACGGAGACGGTTAATATTGCGTAGGTGGAAGTAAGCAGACCGGGTGATATTATTGATGTGAGAATCAAAAGATAGGGTGCTATCGAGAATGACACCCAGACTCTTGACCTTTTTAGAGGGATAAATGGAACAGTCATCAATAGAAAGAGAAAAGCTGTCAGTTTTGGAAAGTGTTAATTTGAAACCAACAAGCAAAACCTCAGTTTTTGAACTATTTAATTTGAGAAAATTAAGAGAGAGCCAAGATTTGATTTCTGCTATGCAGACTATAAAGGATGAAGGTGGAAAACAAGAAGAGGGTTTGCCAGAGAGGTAGAGCTGGGTGTCATCAGCATAGCAGTGGTATGTTATATTTACGGAGAATATTACCAAGTGGAAGGAGATAGATGATAAAAAGCAGGGGCCCCAGGACTGAGCCCTGGGGTACACCTGAAGACACTGTAAAATGCTAAGAAGTGAATGATTTGAGTTGAATGAACTAAGTGCGGCCAGATAGATAAGATTTGAACCAGTCAAGTGGGATATTGGTGATGCCAAGAGAAGTCTATTGATGAGGGTGCTGTGACCATTGGTGTCAAAGGCCGCACTCAGGTCGAGGAGAATGAGAACAGATATTAGTTTAGAATCAGCTGCCATAAGAAGGTTGTTAGTAATTTTAACAAGGGCAGTTTCCGTGCTGTGAAGTGGGTGGAAACCGGACTGGAACTGTTCATACAGGTTGTTCTGAGATAAGTGGGTTTGGAGTTGTGTTGCTGCAACTTTTTCAAGGATTTTAGAAATGTATGGTAAATTAGAAATGGGTCGTAAGTTATTAAAATAAGATGGGTCTGAACCAGGTTTTTGAGTATTGGGAGTAATTGGAGTAAAATAAATGAATGTTACTTTTAAGATACTTGAGCATGCATATTGTGAGTTGTATTTGTTTATTTTAGTTGGTTGTTGCATGCATGTTTGATTTATAGATGTAATCTATAATACCAATCAAAAAACATTACCTTACATGTGAGGATAAAAGAAGCACTTAAAAATATAGCTGCAAGCAGCAATTAAGGGCCCAAGCACTTCAGAGGCAGAATGAGCAAAGCAGTCCAGAGGCAGAATGAGCAAAACAGTCTAGATGCGACAAGCAACAAATAAACATATGCAGTCTGAAGTTATTAGCAAATTTATGATTAATTATTGATGGTTAGCGAACAGTTTATAACTCCTGACCACTAGGTGGCACTGTTACCAAATTGAACTGTAATATTTATTTAAACATAATCAAAATAAAACATATTTGTTTACTGAATCATCTTTATTTATTGACAGTAATTTACACATTTAATTTTTTTTCCCACAATAAACTCAAAATCAAGTGTAGTAATGCAACATGATTATATAAAAGCTAGAGTTGGGGTCCACCTTTGTTGAGTCCAATTCAAGTCCAAGTCCTTAACCAGTCGAGTCCAAAAGGGGTCGAGTCGGACTTGAGTTTTAGTCCTTAACATCCGAGTCGAGTCCGGCCGAGTCCAGACAGTTCTAAAACTCATTCATTAATTTTCTTTTGGCTTAGTCCCTTATTTATCAGGGGTCACCACAGCGGAATGAAACACCAACTAGTCCAGCATATGTTTTATGCAGCGGATGCCTTTCCAGCCACAACCCATTCTCTCTCACACACACACACACACACACACACACACACACACACACACACACACACACACACACACTAACTACGTCCATTTTAGTTAATTCAATTCCCCTATAGCACATGTGTTTGGACTGTGGGGAAAACCAGAGCACCCAGAGGAAATCTACGCCAATAAGAGGAGAACATGCAAACTCCACACAGAAATGACAACTGGCCCAGCCAGGACTCAAACCAGCAACTTTCTTGCTGTGAGGCGATAGCGCTACCCACTGCGCTACCGTGCTGCCCAGAGATAATTCTATAAAATATATATATTTTTGTATCTTATGGAATTGTCAAATTAAATTAATATTCTTGCAATGACTTCTTAAACTATTTTAGTACATTACTCTAGTTGTGTCTTTGTGTTCCAGTTACATTTAGGACAAATGACTGTTATTTATTTAGAATAATAATTGTATAATAATAATAATAATACCAACAATAATAATAATACTTTTATTTATTAAAAATAAATCTAGATATTTTTATATCTTTATTTATAATAAATATTATAAATAAATGGGTGGGTGGGGGGCTTTTGAGGATAGGTCATGGTCTTGGTCTTCAGTTCAAAAGACAGTGATGACATCAGCATACAACTATGCACAATTCTGAATAGATGATTAATCAGATTATTAATTATGCTACACATATTTTTGGGCTTTTTCATTGACTACATATAAATAGACTATTTTCAAATCAGAAATTTGTCATTATCAGATTCAACATGTAAGGCAGATATATACTGCCACTCACACTCAGTAAATGTTTATTCTCACACAGAAGACTCACATTGTGGACACAGGCACACACACACTCAATCTCTCCAATGTCTCTTATCAAAATATTACCTGAATATAAATTTTTACACAAACCTCATTCTATCTTTAAAAATATTTAAATATTGCTTCAATTTGTGGACTTAGTCCAGTGATTATCCATTCTGAATGTTGACTGGATTTAAATATAACTCTATATTAAAACCATTTGTGCTTATATTGACTTAATATATTAACATAATATGCAACTCCAAGCAAGATCATTATTACAACATTTTTGCTATTCCTTCATTTAAGTACTGTAATTTTACACACTCTTTATACTCTCCTAACCCTACCCCCCCAAAATCAGAAGCTGATCTGGGATCTGTGATGAGTTAATTATACGGAACGCGTCCATCAGTCAGCATGCATAGGCTACATTGATTCAGAAGATGTGACGATCGAAGCACAGCTTTAATAGAAAGAAAGTGAATGCAGACATTTTTATATTCATTTTAATGTGCTTTCAAAGCAAAAGCACAATTCTCTTGATCACCTCTGTAAAATTGGCACCCCATAAAAACAAATAAACCCCAAAACTGCCATTCGTTTGTGCTACGTTTGTGCTGATTTGTGCTGCAAAAACGAGCATTTGTGCTGGTTTGGGGTCTGAGATATTAAGCATTATTTTTTTGACCGTATGACGTAACTTTCCACCCCATGTTGCTCAGATGACTTCAAATCAGCACAGGTCGTTTGTGCTTGATTTGTGCTGGTTTGTGCCGTTAAAACAAACACTGTATCTGTTTTCCTCCTTTAGATATAAGCAAAATATTTCGGGAGCCGTGATGTCACTCTCCACCCCATTTCCTCTAAATCGCGCCAAACTGATGTCATTCGTTTGTGCTGGATTTGTGCTGGTTTGTGCCGTTAAAACAAACACTTTATCTATTTTCGTTGTTTAGATATAATTATAGTATTTTGGGAGTCGTGACGTCACTCTCCACCCCAGGTTGTCCAAGTCTGAGTCAAGTCCGAGTACAAGGTTACCCAAGTTCGAGTACCCCAACACTAATAAAAGCTAATATTAATCACTAAATAACATTCTGTATGTGCCTGGGTCATTGTGAATTGCCAATGTCAGATCTATAGATCAGTGTCAATATGTTTAAGCATTGCAGAGTTACAGTGTCAGATGCACTTTGACGTCCTGCTAGCATATTTGCTGTAAACACAAATCATTTCAGGTATTCAATATGATTTCCATACATTTTGGTCAAAAGAGCAAAGCAATTTAGAGCCAGAAAGAGCAAAGCAGTCCAGAGGCAGAATGAACACATTTGCTGGTCGCCTATTGACACAAATTTCACAATACTTTGTTAACATGGTCTGACGATGATCCATGTCAAATTTGGTGATATTTTGGCAAACGGTCTAGGAGTTTGCAAATTAAGTTTTTGAACAAAATCAATATTGCATATTTAGTATCAATGATCTCTGCATGAACCAAGGAATAAGTTGTGAGTAGGCTACAGGATGGGAAGAAAAAAAACTGAAAAAAAGCAAATTTTTGTTCGGGTTTATCAGATCTATTTTCACTGCTAAAATAGACGAAAACAGTCATTATTTTAGGGGTGTCAAAAAATTAATTGTTTCTTTGGCGGTTTCTTCTGTTGAGCGTGTGACCAATTAAAGGGGTGTAAGAAAGAACTTGCTAGACAAGGTTCAGAAAGCGAGCAGGATATTTATATTTGTTTATTTGCTATAAATGCTCATGTTGTTTAAAGGTACAGTTTATATATCTGACTGTTTGTATTAAAGAACACAATTGTATTACAAATAGTAGATAAATGTATTTATACATTTTAATATAAGAATTGCTGTAAAAATATAAAACTGAACCATAAGACCAGTGTAGGTTTACACCTCTACATTATTTCATCAAAAATATAAGTGACTTAATATTATTAAATTGTTTGTTGAACTGTCATATGAAATGTGTCATATTTTCAATTGTAAGGTGATGGTAAATTAAGTCACAGTCAGTTGTCAGTTCTCTTGGTCGTCAGATCATGTGATGTATGTGGCTGAACTGTATTCAAATGTTATAAATATAAAAACATCACATTTTGAAATTGAAATACTGCAGAAATAACTGCAGTATGTCAATTTAGTTTATTTGTGCTGCGCTCATAGAATTAAAAAAAACGGCGCTCATTTATTTGATTTTTCCTCAAGAAGCTGCGCAAGCTTCAAAAGTTTAAGGTCCTTGCACCCTGACTGAGTCCAAAACTGTCATACTTGTATTTTCATATTTGTCATTTGGTGGCTCTCAATTGTCAAAACACCCCTCAAAATATTTGCTACGGATGCGAAAAAAGCAGAAAATCTAACCATCTGAATAAATTTTTATGACGGACAGAAGTTGCAGAGGCTGCAAACTTATAAAACATGAGGTTGTATTTAGTGTATATATATATTATGCTTGGGCGGTATCCAATTTTTGATACCGTCAAATCTCCTCTTTATTTTACCTCGGTATACGGTATAACCGTGCATAATAATAAAAATTATGATGTAAGGCTCAGACAGCGTCACCAAACAGTTGGCTTGTGGCTAATAGGGTTGTGCCGATAGATTATAGTATCGTGTATCGATGATCAAAGATATCGCCAAGAGTTGAGACCTATGGCGATTTAAAAGAAGATACTTGGCTCATTTCGCATTAATGTAGACCTATAACATGTTTTAATAACATTATTGAATAAAATGAATAGTATTATTATTTGTATTCATCATCATTAATAATAAATTAACTACAAATAATTTGACAGCTTCAGCTGTTCACATCAACATAACTTGACCGACACTTTCGAACAAAAATGACTTCTTGATTATTATTATTCTCTCTCTCTCTCTCTCTCTCTCTCTCTCTCTCTCTCTCTCTCTCTCTCTCTCTTTCTCTCTCTCTCTCTCTCTCTCAGCAGTTGAAGCTTGAGCTGCACGTGAGGGCACAGCCACATCTCATAGCAAATTAGTTTGCAGCTTAGTTGCGTAAAAATAATCGGTTAAATAACAAAACTGGATTTAATTAAAGTTAAAGAAAAAGATTTTTAAAAATGACATAACTAAAGAAAATGAAATAACTCTGAAACCAGCACTCACAGGCGGTCAGTCTCTCAGTAGTCTCGCGCAGCAGTCAGAGCAGAGAGGAGAAATAAATCATGCATGCGCATGGCCACCGCCGTTCATGGCCCAACTTCCAAAAGGTTGAGAACCCCTGCCGTAAACGACATCCGTTTTGCAGATCGATATGATTTCCATAACTTTTGCTCAGCATGGTCTGAAGATGATCAAATTTGGTGACAATTGAATCTACGGCTGAGGAAGAATTTCCCCAAATATGGTATATTTGGTATCAATGTCCTCGGCATGACCCAATAAATTAATTTGATACAAATTTTACCACAATAAAAATATGCAATCATCATTTATTTGCCATTTTGTAAGATTCTTTATTGATGGTTAGTTTAGGTTTTTAATGCGTGACCACTGGGTGGCGCTGTTTCCAAATTTATGTGTTGTGGTTATTGTGAGGTGCCAGTGACACATCTAAAGTTCAGTGTCAATATAATTAAAAGTTTCAGAATTGCAGCCTCAGACTATTTTTGACATCATGTCAGCACATTTGCTGGTAGTGTAAATGAAAACTGTTTCAAGTATCAACATGAATTCTGTAACTTTTTGCCAGCATGGTCTGAAAAACTTCTTCTGATAAAATGGTCTAAGAGGGGTTTGAACAAATTTCAATTAAAAACAAAATGGTGGACAGGAAGTTCAGTTCATTATGGCATGTTTGGTATAATGTTCTCGGCATGATTCAGGGAATATAACAAGACACATGACCATCGGGTTATTGATCACCTTCCTGACTAAGGCCCTTCTCCCCCGATTAGTCAGCTTAGATGGCTGGCCAGCTCTAGATAGAGTCTTGGTGGTTCCAAACATCTTTCACTTATAGATTGTTACAACCTCTTTGATGTTAGTTTAGGGTAAAAGGAATAACATTTAAAAAGGTGTGATACTTTCACTGTGGTGGGACAAGCAAAAGACACTAACAACGGAAAATGCCAACAAAAGTGATTTAATGTACAAAAATGAAATTAGATTAATGTCCAAATATATACAAAGGAAGAAAAATATTTACAATAATATGAATAAGTTCAACAAAGTATCAAACAAAACAAAAATGTTCAACTTAGGAGTAAGGGGACGAAAGTGAAGCCAAAATAAAAGAAATAAATATAACCAAACAATTCTAACTCAAACACAGACCCCTTACCTCACTAGAAACATGAAAACAAAAGAAAAGAAAAGTCTTCAGCGCCGTGCGCCGTATCTTACTTACTCTGAACTATAACAAAAAAAGTACAAAGATGGCGTTCACCTCTTACCTGATGATTTAACAATTGATTAACTACGTTATTGCAAAATGGAAGTCGTACGACATCTTCCCTATCCACCTTACTCAG